>JAOZGT010000009.1:3911765-3914265 GCA_035578325.1 Coelinius sp. EB29 | reverse complement strand
CATTTGGAGTACTCCACTCCCAGGACAATTGACTGTGAGACGATATACAAAGCGTGGTAATATGTACGTTCTTAAGAGTTCTAACTTTTGTTGTGGCTTTAACTTAAGTCTTTTAACGTTCATCATAACTTTTGTTATGTTGACCACTTCTTGGCCCTTTATTAAACTTACCCAAGGACTGACTTTTCCACCTAGGTAAGTTACCACCTCCTCCGTTCCAACATTCGGAACTGGCACTCCTGCCACATTCAAATTTGGTTCATTCATATACCAGGTCTTATGACCTCTCATTATGCTGAATGCCTGACATTTACTCGCCGCTAGGGCCATGCCTAATCCACAAAAATATTTTTGTACGATATTCAGTTGCTTTTGCGCCTCGTCTCTGTTCAAGCTCAACAGAACCAGGTCATCAGCAAAAGCTAACACAGGAACATGGCTCTGTCCAATCTTAGCCCCTCTTGTTTCCGCACACAGCTTATCCAAGAGAGGTTCGATTGCCAAGTTGAAAATAATTGGCGATAAAGGATCACCCTGTTTCACTCCTCTCTTCAGGGTGATATTCACCGCGCCATCAGTTCCTTTGATGATGGTTCTACAGTTATCATACATACTCACAATCATCTCGATCATGTGATCTGGTATACCTTTTCTCCTCAGAGCTGGACGTAGAATTGAGTGCGGTACACTATCAAATGCTTTCGAAACATCCAGCACACTCACAACTCCACCATCACCCCATTTCATCTCATCCATGACTTGCTCCAAGATGATAATATTTTGACGGCAACCATCCTCAGACGTAAAGCCTTTTTGCCTATTTGACTGTTTCACAAACTGTCTGAGCTTGCCATCCACAAGCGCCGAATAAATCCGGGCTACTATAGACCCCACTGTAATGGGCCTCCAATTCTTAATGTCACTCAAATCTTTCCCTGCCTTTGGGATAAGTGTGGTTCTATTCACCTTCCAGGAATCAGGGTAGATTCCCTCCAGCAAAACGATGTTATACAACACCTCGAGCAACTCCCCTACGCCAGCTCGAGCAATGTGAACCTTCTTTATTCCATCTACTCCCGCAGCAGAGTCACTTTTCGTGACACTAATCCTTTTTTTGATGTCTTTTAAGGTAATGGGTTTGACAGTGGGACATAAGCCCAGCTGAGCAACATCTTGTTCAGGTAGTTCAATCTGCATGGGTCCACTTCTACCCCATAAGTCACCGTATACTTCCTCAATACTTTCTGTCTTCGGAAGTTCCTGCCGAGATTCAGTAAATGAGAAATCCCCTTTCACTGTATACTCCGCAAGCTTCTTCGGGCAGTTATTAAATAATTCTTGGCACCTCGCATACGCCTGTTTAGTTCTTTCTCGGTGATTCAGAGGTCTTCTGCTACCCCCTCTGTTACCACCTCTTCTACCTGAACCATTTTTGTTCTTTACTCGATTCCCTCCGGGCTCACTCTCAATATTCCTAAGTAAGGGTACGATTTCCATTTCAATTAGATCATTAATGTACCTCTTAAACTCCTCCTGATTGTCTCTTCTATTTATCCATTCTGACCGTAAACTATCCGCACATTGACCATATTTATTCCTCACGTCAATCTCTCTAGACTCCACATAATTCTTCATAATCTGAATCCACTCCTCTTTCTCATTTGTGGCCTCTAATGACACTTCCTCCAAAACTTCAACAGACTGATCGTGAGGAAAATTTGCCTCTTCGAAACCAACTGGCCTCCTCTCCAGTTGATTCCCCTGAGATATAGTTGACATAACCTCTAGGCTCTCACTTTGAATTTCATCCTCTATAACAACAATAGACCTCTGATTCTCACGATGAGTCACTACTTGCAATTCATGCGATACCTCTATTGCGTCATAGAAGACATCATCCGAACTATCTGAGTTAACACTAATAGTTCTATTCCTTGAAGGGCCGTTTTGTGCGATAGTGTCTCTTCTCCTCGAAGCTTCTGCTTCCTCCCCTCTTGCCTCAGCTTGCAACAAACGTCGCAATTTATCCTGGACCTGCCTCTTTGTCTTCTCTATACCTTTATCTCGCAGTCCAGATACTATCTTATCCCATGGATCGTTCTCATGCCCAAACTTGTCATTCATCTCCTTTAAGAGTTCTGTGGCCTCATCCGACCAAACATAATTTTTTCGTCCTCCTTTATTGGCCTTCTGACCTCTATTTTTATTCTGCTCTCTCCTTTTTTCATTTCTCAAACCTGGGTGCTTATGTCTTTCATGCTGTCCCAGGCCGATCTTACTTCGACAACTGAATTCGCAAAGGGAACAAACGAAACCATTTGCTTCTTGTTCCATCTCATTAACTGGCCCTTTGCATCTCCCTTTGTGCGCATGCCAATGCCGTAGTGACGCCGGCTTGCGGCCACATTGACATATCAAATCAATCTCATATTCATAGTTACTTGGCAGTGGTTTCGCTAGAAAGTAGATAGGGACAGAGGGAATCAGTCGTTAATCCATT
>JAOZGT010000009.1:3884265-3904265 GCA_035578325.1 Coelinius sp. EB29 | reverse complement strand
ATACGCCCCATTCATGTTATGATAAGCATAACATGTAATGTGAGAGGGGCGTGAGTGTTATTTTTTTTTAATTAAAGGGGCGTAAGTGTGGAGATACGTCCCTTTCATTTTATGAGGAGCATAAACATAATGTCAAAGGGGCGTAAGTGTGATTTTTTGAAAAAAATGAAAGGGGCGTAAGTGCCGAGATACGCCCTTTTCTTATTACAAACTGATCGTTGCGCCTGTTTGTTAGGACTTTTTTTTTAAAGGATTTTCGATCAGGAATTCGATGAAAAGCCCAGAAACATCGATTTTGGACCTACACCCCTTTGACTTTGAAAACGAGGTTTTTGGCACTTACGCTTCTTCAGCTCTACGGCGACGATATTATTACAAAAATCCATGAAATCTTCAAAAAAAACAAAAATACTTTTTGTAAAAAAAACTCGCCAAGAACGGGTGCGAGCGTTGTTTTTTTTACAAAAAGTTGTGAAATCGAACAAAAGCTATGGTACCAAGCACAAATTATTGCAACTTGAGAATCACAAAGGCAACTCAGAAAACCGAAGGAAAAATAAAATTTATAAAAAATCGAGTAGATGAAAATTCCAAGTCAATCCACTTGGCGAGATTTGTCATAGCTTCAATCGCGCACATAGTGGGTTGACTTTTGACATTTTCCTCTAGAATCGGTCATTCTCGGAATAATTCAATATTCAAAAACTCGAATCATCAATTATTAATTTTCTTATCTCATAAACAATTCGTGTTAGTTACGTTATTATCTCAGAAATGAGTGATTTTAGGAGGAAAAGTCAAAAGACCTTTTTTGTAGAGAATTAAATTTCTAACAAGAAATATCTTTCGACCGAGATGATTACGCTTCATATATATATATAAAAAAAGCTTTTGTAACTGACTAACTATATGTAACTCATTATCAGAATAATTCCCTATTTAACCTAATGTGAAAAACCCCTTTTTGTCTCACGTTTTAATATATCAATTAAATCTGTGACTCATTCAATTCTGGTGACATAATTTTTAAGTTTTTATTACCTTTTTTAAAATTAGATTCTTCGGTGTGCGGGCTTCCTCTGGGGGCGATACATCGTGTCCTCGTCATGCTTTTTTTCGTAATCAGCGAAAGCGCGAAGAGCCATGGGGTCTCTCGTGTATTTATAGTACTCACTCTTCAATTTTGTGCAGAAATAAGCCCTCAGAGCCCCTGCTGTTCTCTGTACTCCCAATTCGTCTGTGCGGGTGAGAGCAACCCAGGTGGCCTCCTTGTAAGCCTTTGCGATTGCCTTATTCCTGATGAGATAAGCGATCATGGTGCGCCTATCGCCCTCTGAATATCTTCCTGTACATGCTCTCTGATCCGGTGATCTCTCTCTCTTCTTGTTAGTAGGTAAGGGAAGGGGCTGAGGGGATCGAGGTGGTCCAGAGGCGCAAAGCCATTCTTCATCGCTGTCATCACTGCTACCGAGGGTCTCCATGGGAGCATGATGATGGGGATTTGCGCCCATGGGGATTTCAGCCAGGGGGGGACAAAGCGGTGTGGTGTGGGCGACTTGTGCCTTTGGGAACAGTCTACTGATGGGGCCTGGAAGATTCTCGAGATCACTGTGGCTTCCCACAGTTTCAAGGTCTTTGTTTTGCTCCTCCTCATTGTAGTTTTGGGTGGTGTCATGGTGCTGTTGCTGGTCCAGGGGCACAAATACTATAGGTAAGATGAAGACTTGTATGGTGGGTTCATTTGAATCAGATCGATCCTCTCCTCCCCTAATCTCCTCCACTCCAATGTCCCCCTCTTCGTCTGGGTGATTGAATTGAGAGACTCCGGAGACATTCACATTTGCCTGTGTATTTCCGAATTTGAACTCGGTCACATCCGAATTATAATCGCTCATTTTTGATTAGCTGAAAGATGAAACATAAATTAATTGAAAAATTCTGTCAGTTAATCGTCTTTGGAATTCAGTTTTTCTTGAATATCTCCGAATCCAATTGAGATATGATGATTTTTATAAGGAAATTTTTTGCAGAGCGAGACAAAAGCTACAAAAAAGGTCCTTATAAAAATCCTCTTATCTCACTTGAATTCCGAGATATCAATTAAAAATCCCTCTGAAAGATATTTTTTTTTTTTAAATTTATTAATGATGCGAGGAATTTCACTGTCTTTGGTCCAAAATATCTCCAAATCCAATTGAGATACGATGATTTTTATGAGAACATTATTTGTAGGGCAATACAAGCACTACAAAAAAGCTCCTTATAAAAATCCTATTATCTCACTTGAATTCCGAGATATCAATTAAAAATCCCTCCGAAAGATAATTTTTTGAAGTGAAACTTCTTTAGGCACGGTAGAGCGAGTCGACAATACAGCGTGAAAAGAAACGGAGGGAGGGTACTCGGGAGTGACGAAAAAGAAGGGAGGGCCGTAACGAAAAGTGGTGGGAGTGGAGCACACCAGCACGGCTCTAGTACTATTCCGCTTACGGTGCATAGTGAGAACACTCATAGCATACGTATTATATGCTATGAGAACACTGCACATTTCTCGCGTTGGAGGCGCCACCTCCTGAATAGGCAACCGCACGTTGAACCAACATAAAGATTCGGGCTGTTTCAGCTGATCCGTGAATCGTCGTGAAATTGTAACCTACAATTCATGCACTGTTAGTTAATCTTTAATTAATGGGTTTTTAATCAATTATTGAAATGTGTTTGGTTCGTACAGATCAATTGGAGGATTAGTTTATTCGCAGAATAATCATGCTAAGAACGAGTAAAGAATGCAACAGAGCATGTCGTGACAAACATCGAATAATAATTTTTTAAAAACCGAAGACCGCAGCAGAGAATATCGTGAATATTTTTAAATCGCAAGGAAATCTAAACTGTCGAATGAAATCTAATTTATATTTATCATTAATACCACGAGTATTCTTCACTTATTGCCCTTCCTCTCGAATTTCAAGAAAAAGAATTATGCATAGATAGGATATCGAAATTTTCATACAACAATTATCTCTTGATATTTCAAGCCTAGAGAAGTTTCACTTCTGTCGCGCGTGGCCACCACGCACACATTTTTATTTTTATTATGACGCGAGGAAATTTCACTGTCTTTTGGTCCGGAATATCTCTGACTCCAATTGAGATACGATGATTTTTATAAGAATATTTTTTGTAGAACGAGATAGGAGCTACAAAGAAAGTCCTCATAAAAAAATACGAGCGTGATTCGTCGCGCAGTAGAAGTGAAACTTCTAAACGCATCGATAATTCTCCTCATCGCCCGCCCCCCCCCCCCCCGCCGCTACTCTTTCATCACTTCTCCTATCCTCCTGACGCACAGACGGAACGCTTGAATTTTCATTTACCCCCAACGGCAGCTACCGAAAACATAAGAAGTTTCACTTCAAAAATCCTCCTATCTCCCGAAGATTTCGAGATATCCATTAAAAACAAAAAAACATAACCGGAGATGGAGCCGGTGAAATTTGTCCATTTCTTGCTGTCAATTTCGGGGCTCTAAAAAACACTTTGTACGTGAAAAAAAAAAGTTAAATTCCACTCAACTTAGTAATTTTGCTACTCACTTTTTCTGTATCACTACGAGATGAAAAAAAGGAGTTCAATGATGAGGAAATTGGAGATGTTTTTGATCAAACACGAGCAACCGTTTACTACATACGGAGAAAACCAATGAAATGGACGAGTGGTTTGGCAACACAGGAAAGTTCGTCAACAGTCGGCGGGACAAGTGAACATCTCGACACGACCACTCAAGAATATACCATACATACGTCACCCCTACGCGCAAGCGTCATCCTCCTGTGATACTGATTGGTTGTTGGAACAGAGTTATGATTGAATTAAGAGGGCAGGAGGGTAAAAAAAAACCACTGAAATGCGGGCAAATTTTTGCTCCATGAATTTTCTTAACTTGTTCATTGATAAGTTCAAAAAATTATTGTAAAAAAAACTTTCCCATCATGAAATTGTGATGAAACGAGTTGAGGGTGATTTGAAGTGGCTAGATAATTTTTTTTTATGTTTAAAAAAACGAGCTGGGTGACAAGTCTGGGCGCAGCCATATTGCTAGGATACCCCCTCCCTTTACCGTAACATGGCGGCGCCTAAATCTGTCGACCACCTCGTATTTCTAAACGTAAAAAAAAAATATTTAGCCACTTCAGATCACCTTCAACTCGTTTCATCACAATTCCGTGACTGGAAAGTTTTTTTTGCAATAATTTTTTGAACTTATCAATGAGTGAGCTATGAAAATTCATGGAGCAAAAATTTGCCCGCATTTCAGTGGTTTTTTTTCACTCTCCTGCCCTCTTAAAAATTATGAATTTAAATGATTTTAAATTATCTATCCTAATAATTTCTCTTTTATTCTGGAATAAAATATCAAATTATTTTATTTAATGGGAGTTTTTCTAGCTGTATAAAAAATATTTCGTGTTAAAATAATAAATATTTTGAAGTTTATTCATGTTCAACATCCCAGAATGTAATGGCTATAACCATTGGTTTGCAACGAACTGTTTTGCAGAACGAAATAAGAGTGACTAAAAAACTCATTGAATAAAAACGCAATCTAAATCGGTCTGGGAGATATTTACTAGAATCAAAGTGCAAATTAGCATTTTCACCTCGTTGTAGTATTCAATAATCGATTTGTTTTAGTTGGAAAAATGAGACGATTTTTCGCATGAAATTTCATTAGCTACAATCAAGTTTGCTTACCATTCCCTCGTACACTAATTAATTACCGAGTTAAAGGACAATTCAATTAGATACATTATCTCCATTTTATTAACTATAATACCGTCTGGCTATACGAATTATCCCACGAATTGGCGACTCTACATGAAAATGGGAAGACTTTTAATTTTTCACGTGAGCATGGTCTGTCACAATATCTGGACATTTCCTCGTAGAATTCTTGATTTTCCAGGTAATTCCATAATTATATAATTGTACCTGACATAACATCAAGACTGCACAACATGTATAATAATTATGTATTATTTGCTTTTTCTTTCTTTTGAGTCTACACAATTTGAACATTCACAAAGAAAAAACGTAGATAAAGACCCAGCCTTCTTGTCTCTTTTCAATCAAACATATTCCTACTTGATACTGATCGTCTCGATGAATTAACAGCAGTAGATTCCCTGATGGATCAATCACAGAGATGCGGTTATGAGAAGTTTCCTCGATCACAGAGGGGATTAAGGATAAACACAGAGCTGGTTATTTTCTTCAATAAAATTGATTTCAATTCATTTATTATTTATAAATCTATATAGAGGTAATTGAATATTGTGAAAATAATGACTTAAACTATTCAATTATTTATTAATTAATTAATAACAATGGCGGGGGTCATTGAATGTTGTCTTAATGATTTTTGGACTATATTCATATGGGGGGGGGGGGGGTCAGACTCAATTTCCCCCTCTGGGATCGCCTCTGTGATTGCTCCTCGTCACAGAGTACAACACAGAGGTATTTATTTATTCGATAAATCAATTATTTATTGTTCAATGTTAATTGAGGGGGTCATTAGGCATTGTCTAGATGATTTTTGGAGTATGTTCATATCTGGGGGGGGGGGGGGAGTTGTAACTGAATTTCGCCCTCTGGGATCGCCTCTGTGATTGCTCCCCGTCACAGAGCACAACACAGAGGTATTATTTTATTCAATAAATAAATTATTTATTGTTCAATGTTAATTGAGGGGATCATTAGACATTCTCTAGATGATTTTTTGAGTATATTCATATCCAGGGGGGGGGGGGGCCTAATTGAATTTCGCCCTCTGGGATCGCCTTTGTGATTGCTCCCCGTCACAGAGCACAACACAGAGGTATTATTTTATTCAATAAATAAATTATTTATTGTTCAATGTTAATTGAGGGGATCATTAGACATTCTCTAGATGATTTTTTGAGTATATTCATATCCGGGGGGGGGGGGGAGTATCTCACTGAATTTCGCCCTCTAGGATCACCTCTGTGATTGCTCCTCGTCACAGAGCACAACACAGAGGTATTATTTCATTCAATAAATAAATTATTAATTGTTCAATAATAATTGTGGAGGTCATTAGACATTGTCTAGATGATTTTTTGAGTATATTCATATCCGGGAGGGGGGAGTATCTCACTGAATTTCGTCCGCTGGGATCGCCTCTGTGATTGCTCCCCGTCACAGAGCATAACACAGAGGTATTATTTTATTCAATAAATAAATTATTTATTGTTCAATGTTAATTGAGGGGATCATTAGACATTCTCTAGATGATTTTTTGAGTATATTCATATCTGGGGGGGGGGGGGGGGGGAGTATCTCACTGAATTTCGTCCGCTGGGATCGCCTCTGTGATTGCTCCCCGTCACAGAGCACAACACAGAGGTATTATTTTATTCAATAAATAAATTATTAATTGTTTAATAATAATTGGGGAGGTCATTAGACATTGTCTAGATGATTTTTGGAGTATGTTCATATCTGGGGGGGGGGCCAGGGGGGGGGGGACCTCTCCAATTATTATTGAACAATTAATAATTTATTTATTGAATAAAATAATATTTCTGTGTTGTGCTCTGTGACGGGAAGCAATCACAGAGGTGATCCCAGAGGGCGAAATTCAGTGAGATACTCCCCCCCCCTCCGGATTTGAATATACTCAAAAAATCATCTAGACAATGTCTAATGACCTCCCCAATTATTATTAACCAATTGATAATTTATTTATTGAATAAAATAATACCTCTGTGTTGTGCTCTGTGACTGGGAGCAATCACAGAGGTGATCCCAGAGGGCGAAATACAGTTAGTCCCCCCCCCCCCCCCCAGATATGAACATACTCCAAAAATCATCTAGACAATGTCTAATGACCCCCTCAATTATCATTAAACAATTAATAATTTATTTATTGAATAAAATAATACCTCTGTGTTGTGCTCTGTGACGGGAAGCAATCACAGAGGTGATCTCAGAGGGCGAAATTCAGTGAGATACTCCCCCCCCCCCCGGATATGAATATCCTCAAAAAATCATCTAGACAATGCCTAATTACCTCCCCAATTATTATTGAACAATTAATAATTTATTTATTGAATAAAATAATACCTCTGTGTTGTACTCTGTGACGGGGAGCAATCACACAGGCGATCCCAGAGGGGAAAATTGAGTCTGACCCCCCCCCCCCCCCTTCCATATGAATATAGTCCAAAAATAATTTAGACAACGTCTAATGACCTCCGCAATTGTTATTAATTAATTAATAAATAATTGAATAGTTTAAGTCATTATTTTCACAATATTCAATTACCTCTATATAGATTTATAAATAATAAATTAATTGAAATCAATTTTATTAAAGAAAATAACCAGCTCTGTATTTATCCTCAATCCCCTCTGTGATCGAGGAAACTTCTCAGTATGTGATTGTCTATGGGATGCTATGTGACTGATCCATCAGGGTTGCCATACGTTTTCTTAATTCTGAAGCCAGGACATTATTTTTGTTTACCTCGGGGGATGTTTATCACCTGGATGGAATATAAGGAACAATGTTATAATAAATTCTATGTAGATATAATGATTTGTTGATTGTTTGGTAATGGCGATAGAAAGAGAGAATGAAGAGAGATATCCTTGAAGTGAAGAGGTTTCAAGAAGTTCAAGTATCTCACGCAGTGAGAAGCATGGAAATTCGTCAGACCGTCTGAATTCAAGCCATTGATTGTGAGAAGAAAAACGAGATACAATTGAATTCTACTCGTGAAATCATTGAGTGGACAAAGGGATAACTCGTATCCACGAAACAACGTTGTCTTGCGTCGGTTTTACTCCGGTCGTCGAAAATCCATGACGCGCGTAAAGAAGTTTCACTTCAAAAAGTTATTGTGGGTGGAAGCAACTCAGACGGCGCGCTAACACTTTCACGCGACAGGAGCGCGTTTCAGGACCGATTGTGAAGTACCGATAAGAGATAGAGCGAAATGGTTAAAATCAAAAATTTTTATCATAAAATAATACATCAAATCACTTATTAGACTCTTCGCTCTATCTCCAATCGTTACTGCGATATTTGCGTTTGTGTGCAAGATGGCGGAGCAAATGAGTCTCCCATTGCACATTCAACCGTAATTATCTCGGTAACTATTAGTTATAGAGACAAAAGTCTATAACTCAATAGATGCATCGTAAAATAACAAATATTTTTGGTTTCAAACATTTTTTTTATTATCATTATTTCGAGAGATATTTCCAAAGCAAGTTAGACTGACTATGCTGTTCGTTCACTTGAGCTCCCACGACGAGTTAGAGTCTGACTTGCGTTAGAAATATCTCTCGAAATAATGAAGATAGAGAAAAATATTTGGAACAAAAAATGTTTGTTATTCTACGATGCATCTATTTAGTTATGAGACTATTGTCTGTATCACTAATAGTTACCGAGATAATTACGGTTGAATGTGCAATGGGAGACTCATTTGCTCCGCTATCTTACACACAAACGCGAATATCTCATTAACTACTGGAGATAGAGCGAAGAATGTAATAAGTGATTTGATGTATTATTTTATGACGAAAATTTTTGATTTAAACATTTTTGCTCTATCTCTTATCGGTCCTTCGTAATCGGTCCCGAAACGCGCTCCCGCCGCGCGAGAGTGTTAGCGCGCCATCTGAGTTGCTCCCACCCACAATAACTTTTTATCCGTGACAGTTAAGAAACCAAGTTATATGACCAAAAAAATGTGTCTTTTGACATAACGAACATTTTTTGTTTAAAACTTTTTTTCATATCTCTAACCGTTTTTGCGAGAGGGCGATTTAAACAATAAAATTGTTATAAACAAAAAGACGGCCCGTGCTTTCGCAAAAACAGTTATCATATTCGTGATCAGCGACCCCGAAAACGTAAAATCCAATCATAAAACTGAGTGGGGAAACAAAAAAATGTCAATGGACACGAAATAGCCCTGGCGTATCGACTAGCAGGGGGGGGGGGGGGGGTTAATGTGTAAGCCACCTAGCACAAAGGCCATATGCTGAGCCAAAATCTACTTCCCGCGATCCCAGCATAATGAACATGTGGCGAGCATGCCCGCTGGAATGGCATTGCAACCCGTACAAGCGCAGCTTGCCGGGTAGACCCAACCACCACCCCTACGAATCCAACCCAAATAAGGTCCCACGGCTTGTGCCGGGGCTTATAGGACCTTCCTCATAGTACCACTTTGCACGGTTTGGTATCCGTGATGCTAGCTTTAGTTATGATTTCCTGCGTGGGGCAGCAACTTCATCCCCTATATCCTCTAAAGAGGGCTTCGTAGCCTATATTTTGCCATTTCTGTCCCCAGCGACTGGCAGAATTAGATAAACCATCCAGCCACTACACTACAATGGACTCTTTTCTAGCCCTTGTTGCAAGTGAACGTATCATGTGTGTGTTATGTCCGGAGACGTAGCCAGCGTCGGAGGACAACTTTTCGATTTTTATTACCGTGACTTTAAGTTAGAATATTAAATTTTTTTATAGAAGACGCTTCGAATTGTCACTCTTACCTTTTATTTTTGTTGAAATAGGCTGGGATTGGAATGAAGGGATTTGAAAAATAATAGGAAATGCCGAGAAATATCCCTTTCACCCTGAATATATTTATCTAACGTTTTTGAAAAATTACAGAATAAGAGATTCTCCTGATATCTTTAAATTTTATGAATCGAAGTTTTTCCTTTTAATTCCTATCCCTGGATAAGCTTTTGTTTGTTACTGGGATGAATTTTCAGTACTTACAGTACGGTTAATATGAGTCTGTGATATTCGGATTATTTTGAATTTAGCTAAGATGTTCTGTCTATCCCCGGTTTCAGGTTCAATTGTTCACTTCAGTTTGAATTTCGAGAGTCATTTAAATTCATCCACCAACAACAAGAGTTTCACACTGAAAGTTTATTTCACTGTCTTAATCTTTAGTTCCTTAAATTTTTATTTAACTTAGCAGGTTTAAATCGTTCAAGAAGAGACTGGAGGGTATTCACAGCTCTTCCGAATCTTTGCAAAAGTTTTATTAGGTTTAGATATTGCCTCCACTGTCTTTTGACTTGGTGGAAGAAGATTTCGTCTGGCGTACTAAGTTTAGAAAATTGGATATGCCCTTTTCGGGGGTTCGAAAAAGTCCACTAATTTCGGTTTTAGGCACCAATTGCCCAATCACTTAACCCGAGCGATCACTTTTGTAATTCCCACAAAAATCACCAGCGTAAATGCCAAGTTTCGATTCATTTACAGGAGCCCGGAGTGAAAGACCGATTTCGTGAGTTTCCGCCAAAGGGGTTCGTAGTCTTTTTGGAGTTGGGAGACGACTGACTTGAAAATTGGGCGTTTGCTTCTGGTGTGGCAGGAGTGATTTTATTCCACGTATTCAATTTTTATTGAGTTTGATGTCGAAATCGTTAGGGTTATCGGTCTTTCGGGCACTGACTGTTGCAGGAATTTGAAGTGTCATCATTCTTTAGGTGGGCGCTCGGTGCATAAAACTTTAGTTCTGGTTCACGAATAAGTTTTCTTAATTTTTTAATATTTAGGATTTTTAATATTGAAAATGAGATCTACCTATTTACATACATAAATACCGACATGTGAATTATGCCGGACATTACATGTGACATACGCCCTTTATTTGCCCAGGCAAAGGGGGGGGGTGCGCCGGTGGGCGACGCACAGACTGGAATGGAGGGGGGTATCGCCTGAAAAGACGACGTCTCCTCGCTACTTTTCTGGCAACGCGCCATTAGATATTTCACATCAAAAAAAAAAAATAGGCAGGTTTGACCCATAAAGGACCGTACCAATAACTTCCCGATCACGGGCTCGTCATTTCTTTCTATAAACAGCGGTTAGTTGTGTATTTGCTACGTGAATTTTCATGGAAATCTACTAAGAAAAAAATTGTATTTTTTAAATAACTCAATAACTCAACAACCGCTGAGACGATTTTTTCCGAATTTCACTCAGTTCCAAGTTACTTGAAGACGCATCGATTGCAGAAAAAAAACTTGAATTCCATTATTTACCGCGGAGAAATCGTCGAATTGGTAAAAAAGCGTGATTTTTTGCGATTTTTTTTCAAGTTTTACTGAAATAATTCAAAAACTACTGAGGCGATCGTGTTCATAATTTGATCAGGTCTAAGTTACATAAAAACACATCGGTTAAAAAAAAAAAAATCAAATCAAACCATTAGTTTAAGAGAAAACGCGAGCCAAAATTTTGTTTACACACACACACACACACACACACACACACACACACACACACACACACACACACACACACACACACACACACACACACACACACACACACACACACACACACACACACACACACACACACACACACACACACACACACACACACACACGCACACGCACACACACACACACACACATCTCTCCCAAAATGTCATGAAACATTTCTAGGGGTCATGAAACGTGGAGATCAGGTGAAATTTCCACTTTTGATTTTCGGACCCATTACAATAACTTCCTCGATAAATCGGGAAGTTAATTAATGGAATCAGTCCAGTAATTTTCGAGATATTGAAGGAAAACGAATTTTCGATACATAACTATATCTCGAGAACCAATCGATCGATCAAGCTGAAATATGGCACAGAACTAGCCCCATCTAATTCCAACTATCTCACAAAATTTCAGATTTTATGCAATTCTTAGGCATACAGACATTCCCGCCAAACTTCGTATTTTTACGTTTCAGACCATTCTACATTATTTCCAGGTAAATTTGGAAAATATGAAAATTGAACGATTGTTAAGGCTTCCATTCGGGAACCAAAAGCGTAATTTTTCCCGTCTTTTCGCATAGTTTTTGGAAATATCTAAAGGATGGTTGAGACTATGGCCTTCAAAAACAAATCAGTGTTTATATTAGAATTTTAGAATTTATTTTCTTTGGTGCTACCTAAGTTTTACACCTTCGTTTATATTGGTTTTTAATTCAATTTAATTTATTTCAACCATCGGCTCTTTATAATTCCGACGATTCAAGTAGTTTAACCTCAGCTCAAGATTATGTAAATGATCGCATTTTAAGCGATTCATCTGAAAATTCGGGTGAGGAGGATAACCTCGGCGCAATATGTCCCCAAGATTTGCAAGAGCGCATTATCCGCGATGCTTTGAAACTGTTCGCAGTACACGTCAATTTACCAACTTCCAAACTTGAAAATCTTGTTACAATACCTACGTCCCTTTCATCACGATCTCCCGAAAGATCCAGGTACCATTATTAACATCCGAACGAAAATTATCACCGAACCTATGGATAATGGCATATATTACAATTTTGGAATCGCCGTAATGTTACAGCACTCCCTTCCTTTGGAGTCTTCATGAAATTTTGTTGAAATCTATCAATTCTCTTATTTTTTGACATAATTTGACCTTTTATGCCATAATTCTTCAAAATCTGACGACCCAATTTCCACGAGTGAAGACTAATTTTCTTCATTGACCATTATTAATAGCATCTTCATAAAACAATATTTAATTGGGAAAAAAAATGGAAATATAATTAATACAATAACAATAGAGTATATATATATTGCTAGTAGAATTGAGGCAATTTTTTTTTAATCTTTTGGTAATTCCATTCGAGTTTTTTTTTTCAAAAAGCAATACGAATCAAAAAGAATTACAAACGGGGCAGACTCATGTTGAAATATAAAATTGAGCCTCAATAGCGAATGGTCACTTTCATATTAATTTCAGATTCATCCTGTAAAATAAAGTGAATTGAATCTTATGAAAGTAATAATTTAATGAAATTGATAAATAAAGGTGATTGAGATTGTGACGCGTCCTTCCCCAACAGACTTTAAATTAAACTCCAAAACCTTTACCGCAACGATAATCCAGACGGAACTACTGGGATTGTGTCACCTTCGGCCTCGTCCATCTCGACCTCCCCAAAATTCCAATAACCTTAAACGGAGTGCCAGCTACTCTTCTGAGAAACTGAAGTTGGGTGCCAGATAATTTTTAATAACGCGGAATTATCGAACCGCAACCGTAACGGAAAACTGTAAAAACGATAAAAACGTAGGACTAGGGGGAAAATCGAGAGGAGAGGTTGCGGAATTTACCAGACTAGCTCGTTTTAGAAAATTCGGAGAGCGGGCGTGGATTAATCGCTCGGTCTTAGGAAAAGAAGTCGCGCATCCCAAAGCCAAAATCTACCAATCAACTCGTGTGAATCTCACTTAGACCCCTAGGTATTAACGGAAAGAGTAGAAATTAATATAACTTCGAATTTTAATTAAACAAGAAAACTCGTATTTATTTCTCACTCGAATTCAGTTAATCATTTGTTCATTTAACGACAACTTCCAAGTTAAAGGATAGAGTGGGTAACGAGAGAGAGAGAATTTCATTGAATATTAAGAATTTACTCGATCAAAATGCGCGTGACTGATCATCCAGTATCATTCGAGACTCGAAGAGCCTGGGGATCCAGTATTTCGAACCAAAATGAATTTTATATACGAAAGGGGAAAAGTTTAAGTTCGTTGGGCTGAATTGGAGAGAAATTCGCACTCTGAGGTGCCCAATTATTCTCAACAATTGCCATTCCGGGGTTAATCACCTCGAATTTCACCCCAAAAGAGGGTTCGAGGATGCGAAAGCGTCGGAAGCACTCGATCGGTGCTAAATCCCGTCGCAATATTCGTCAAAACCTGGGCAGGGTGCATGCGGGCAATTTTCATCTTATTTTCGCATTTTTCCACTTCACTATAGCACTTTTACAGGTTAATAATTTATTTTGGGGCTTCAGGAGGCTTGAGGGCACTCAATGGTGCGCCAATTCCATCCATAAAGCGAGAGTTTTTCCACTGGGAAGCACTATGGCTCAACTCTGGTGAGGGCACATGTGCTTCGAGTTGTCCACATAATTATTCCCCTAATTCACCTCGGGTGGACGTGCACTAATTTCTCCCTTGGAGGAGGTGCAATAATTCAAGGAACTTACCATTTTCTGTCTGCACAGAAATTGTACTTAGCTGGGTATTCAGGGTTCTGTGGAATGGGGATGTTGTCGGCTGGATGGCACGAATAACTCTGACGCTTCACTCAGCCAGTCGGTTTTCACGGCTGAGGTGCGATCGGAACGCTACCTGAGGTGTCGTTGGAGAGTCAAAACCATGGATCGATGTGAATCGATGCTTGGCGCATCAATTCAAACGAGAGGAGAACGATGTTCGTATCCACTCGGGATTTAAATTGATTTTTTTTAATTATTTATTTTTAATTTGAAATGACTCTAAAAGGAGGAATGCGTGAATTAACCATAAACGTAACGATAATTACTCATTTGGGCCGTGGGAAAGGCAGATGTTAGCCTGTTTTAAGCAGATACTTTCCACCTGAGTGGGTGTAATTAGAGCGGATGGCACTCTCCCGGGAGATATTGGAAGATTGCCGAAACGTAACGAAAGAAAACCTAAAAGTCCAGGGCGATCCATACAAACGAGTGAACTAAGCTCGTCTCCATAACCTTCCAACTGGCAATCTCCAACATCTCCACTATTCGCAAAAGCCAGGGAGCGTGAGCATCTCAGCTCAACCTCTGTGCTCATCCACTTACACCCAACGGGAAACCGAGATCACTGGGAGGCACAGTATATCGGCCACGAACCTCAGTTGATCAATTCGGTCCCACTCAAGAATCTACTGAATTTTATTGATGAAGAACTCAAAATAGTTCAAAACGAAACCGGAACGAAAGAAAGATAAATTTTCCCGGACCCAAAGAAACTGAAAATGTTAATTTTTACTGAACTTTAGACTCTAACCGTAGAGAGGATTTAACGTCTCGCGACTCTAGCAATTGACTTCATATTTGAATTTTATTAGATAAACTCCGTCCTTCGGGGTGATCCTGATCCTGATGTTCTCGACGATCCTGTCGCTGCCGAGGTCTAGATTTTTGGCTGGACTGCCTCACCCTACTATGGGGAGCTAGTCCGGGGGAAGGGGAAAACGCGACTCTCTCGAAAAATACTCACTCTACTTACAATATTATTTTTATAAATATCCGTTGAATCTCAGCTTCAATTACAGGTGACGGAATTCCAGAAAATTTCGTCACAAGATTAAGAACACAAAATTTTAATGGAAGTTGAATGATGCTATTAGAAAGTTGATGTGATCTGAATAGGCAGCTGCATTTACATTTTCTCGATACATCGTCATTCATATTATCACCATCAAAATTAATATAATAATTGATTGAAATTTATTGGGATTTTGGATAAAATAGAATAAAACTCGGTGAATTAAATTACTCTTGAACTTTATTGAGTCGCACTTGGAAGACACATCTGATCTTTACTCTACCGCCGGTACACGGAGACTAACTGACTAACTACAAAAATCACAGGGCCAATACTGTAGACCACTCATGACTAATATCCTTCTTATTCTTTATTCGATCTTCTGTTTATACTAGTTGTGTTCGCCCGCCATCAGGTCGCCACGAAACATAAACATTAATAAACAAATCTTAGTTTAAATAATTGAACGATCCAATATGATAAATACTCGAGGTATGGAGAGATTGGTTTTTGAATAATATTTCTTTTTATGAAATCCAACAAAATTCGTCAATCAATCGTATAAATTTTCCTTTTCAATCGGACTTTTCTCAATTATCATTTAAAATTATCTGGAATGATCTGCCTCGAGCTAAACTGAATTTTCCAAATATACATATAAAAATACGTTTATTCATGGATATTATGAATTGAATTAAAAAAAAAAATTCCATTTTATTTTAAACTGAAAATTTAGTATCGTTCATACCATTTAAATAAATAAATTGGGTCGAAAAAAAAAATTTCTTTTACCTCTTACCATATATATATATCTATTTCTTAATTTATAATAATTTTATAGGAAGCAATACGAATCAAAAAGAACTACAAACGTAGCCTTGTTTCGTTAAAACAAGGATGAAAACCAATATTTCCTTATAAATTTATAAGAAAGAGGGAGTAAAAAAGTTTTCAAAGATATTTATTTATATCATAAATTTTTCAAAAGAAAAATTAAAAAGTTTCAAATAAATTTCGAAATTCGATTTTAATGAAAATTTAATAATATCATACACTATTAGTCTTTGTGGAAGTCAGATGAATAAATATAGGATACTTTCATATGAGCTGAATCAAGAATAATGAAGTCACAAAAATCTCAGCCTCTATACCATGGTTTCTTGCTGATCACGCTGTATCATATGTTTATATTATTTAGTAAATATTCGGGTGGAGTTCGTCATAAGACCTCCCAGACGGTCTCTCCAAGAAGTATAATACGAATTAATTATTTTTGTTCATTTCAATATACACTAAATACATGGGGTCTCTGCTTTGAGGTCAATCCCTGAAAATGTAAGAAGAAAACTGTCCTCAAAATAGCTAGATATCCTCAAATAATACATGATGGTATCAAAAATGGCCTCAAAATATCCATTGAAGGTAAATCTATATATTTTTTCACTTGGAGAGTTCATGATGCTATCAATGCTTCTTCCACCAGCGAGCGCAATTTCACACCTAGCTTAGCGTTTTTCTATCGAAAGTATCATTGATAGCATCATAATTATTGATTTTTGAAAAAAAAAAAAAAAAACGAGTAGTGATGGTGTGACCCTTTGCGGGTCGAACCGATAACTTCCCGATCAATACCCTCTTCAGTTTAGATTCAACGCGAAAAACCATAAAATCTGAAAAATTCATGCAAGTAAATAAACAACTGCTGAAATAATTTTGCCTAATACCCAATCAGAATCATGAATAGGGTGCTTAAGCAAAACCGAAACGGAACTGCACGGCCCTAATCATGAAAGAGAAGAAAAACATTCATTTGCAAAACTCAATTTCTGTAATTTCCAATGTTTTCAATATTTCGAATTCACGAAATTTCAAATTAGGAAAAAAAATAATGTGCTGATTTTTGAAAAATTGCTATATTTGACCGATTGGGTCGATGGTGAAGAGAGGGGGGGGGGGATTATGTGATTGAATCGATCGAACAAAAAAAATTGTATATTTGTATATCAATTATAAAAAATTGATAATTTGTTGACATTCAAAAGATTGCATTTTATAAATAACTCAATAACCGCTGAGACAATTTTTTCCAAATTCCACTAAATTTTGAGTTACTAAAAGACGCATCGATTGCAATAAAAAACATTTGAATTCCATTGTTTTTCGCGCAGAAATCGTCGATTTCGTAAAAAAAAACGTCATTTTTTACGATTTTTAACTTCCCGACCCTAGAGGGAAGTTATTGTAATGGGTCCGAAAATCGAAAATGGAAATTTCACCTGATCTCCACGTTTTATGACCCCTAGAAACATTTCATGACATTTTGGGAGAGATGTATGTCTGTGTCTGTGTCTCTGTGTGTGTGTGTGTGTGTGTGTGTGTGTGTGTGTGTGTGTGTGTGTGTGTGTGTGTGTGTGTGTGTGTGTGTGTGTGTGTGTGTGTGTGTGTGTGTGTGTGTGTGTGTGTGTGTGTGTGTGTGTGTGTGTGTGTGTGTGTGTGTGTGTGTGTGTGTGTGTGTGTGTGTGTGCGTGTGTAAACAAAATTTTGGCTCGCGTTTTCTCTTAAACTAATGGTCTGATTTGAGTTTTTTTTTTTTCAATCGATGTGTTTTTATGTAGCTTAGACCTGATTAAATTATGAACATGATCGTCTCAGCGGTTTTTGAGTTATTTCAGTAAAACTTGTGAAAAAATCGTAAAAAATGACGTTTTTTTACGAAATCGACGATTTCTGCGCGAAAAACAATGGAATTCAAGTGTTCTTTATTGCAATCGATGCGTCTTTGAGTAACTCAAAATTGAGTGGAATTTGGAAAAAATTGTCCCAGCGGTTATTGAGTTATTTATAAAATGCAATCTTTTGAATGTCAACAAATTATCAATTTTTTATAATTGATATACAAATATACAATTTTTTTTGTTCGATCGATTCAATCACATAATCCCCCCCCTCCTCTTCGCCATCGACCCAATCGGTCAAATATAGCAATTTTTCAAAAATCATCACATTTTTTTTTTTCCTAATTTGAAATTTCGTGAATTCTAAATATTGAAAACATTGGAAATTACAGAAATTGAGTTTTGCAAATGAATGTTTTTCTTCTCTTTCATGATTCTGATTGGGTATTAGGCAAAATTATTTCAGCAGTTGTTTATTTACTTGCATGAATTTCTCAGATTTTATGGTTTTTCGCGTTGAATCTAAACTGAAGAAAGTATTGGTCGGGAAGTTATCGGTTCGACCCGCAAAGGGTCACACCATCACTACTCGTTTCACAAGTTTTACTGAAATAACTTAAAAACCGCTGAGACGATCATGTTCATAATTTAATCAGGTCTAAGCTACATTCACACACACACACACACACACACACACACACACACACACACACACACACACACACACACACACACACACACACACACACACACACACACACACACACACACACACACACACACACACACATCTCTCCCAAAATGTCATGAAATGTTTCTAGGGGTCGTAAAACGTGGAGATCGGGTGAAATTTCCATTTTCGATTTTCGGATCCATTACAATAACTTCCCTCTAGGATCGGGAAGTTAAAAAAAACAATAACTATTCAATTCCAATGGCTGTAATATATTAATTTTAATTCTTAAATAGCTAGACATCCTCAAATAATACATGATTGTATCAAAAATATCCACAAAATATCCATTAAAGGTAAATATATATATTTATTCACTTGGAGAGTTGGTGATGCTATCAATGCTGCTTCCATCAGCGAGCGCATTTTCACACCCAACTCGGCGTTTTTCTATTGAAAGTATCATTGATAGCATCATAATGACTGATTTTAGAAAAATAAAATAAAAAATAAAAATAAAAATGATAATTATTCAATTCCAATGGCTGTAATATATTAATTTTATTTCTTAACTAGCAAGATATCCTCAAATAATACGTGATTGTATCAAAAATAGCCTCAAAATATCCATTGAAAGTAAATATATTTATTTTTTCACTTGGAGAGTTGATGATGCTATCAATACTGCTTCCACCATCGAGCGCATTTTCACACCCAACTTGGCGTTTTTCTATTGGAAGTATCATTGATAGCATCATAATGACTGATTTTAGAGGAAAAAAAAAAAAAAAAAAAAAAAATGATAATTATTCAATTTCAATGGCTGTAATATATTAATTTTAATTATTAGATAGCTAGACATCCTCAAATAATACATGATTGTATCAAAAATGGCTTCGAAATATCCATTGAAGGTAAATATATATATTTTTCACTTGGAGAGTTGATGATGCTATCAATGCTGCTTCCATCAGCGAGCGCATTTTCACACCCAACTCAGCGTTTTTCTATTGAAAGTATCATTGATAGCATCAGAATTACAGATTTCAAAAAAAAATGAAAAATAAAAATGATAATTATTCAATTCCAAACGCTGTAATATATCAATTTTAATTCTTACATAGCTAGATATCCTCAAATAATACATGATTGTATCAAAGATGACTTCAAAATATCCATTAAAGGTAAATATATATATTTATTCACTTGGAAAGTTGGTGATGCTATCAATGTTGAATCCACCAGCGAGCGCATTTTCATACCCAATTCGGCGTTTTTTTATTGAAATTATCATTGATAGCATCATACTTCCTGATTTTAGAAGAAAAAAAAAAAAATAAATAAATATTAATATTAAAGAAATAAAAATTAAATAAAAAGGCTGAGAATAATGTTGTAGATTATAGTAAGGTTCACCAAAGTTAGACGGGTCGAAACGAGCAGTGAGGTATGAAATACTTCATGCTTTATTGTACGTTTCTG
>JAOZGT010000009.1:3701765-3874265 GCA_035578325.1 Coelinius sp. EB29 | reverse complement strand
ACACGCGAACAGACGGACATTGGCTCCAAACTTCGTATTTTTACATTTCAGACCATTCTACATCATTCCCAGCCAAAATTAGAAAATATAAAAATAGGTCGATGACAATGCTTCCATTCGGAATCAAAAATGAAATTACGCTAAAAAGTTAGTCTTAGTTTGGACTCATTCTGTGCCAAATTTCAGCTCGGGCGGTTCCTTAGTTTTTGAGAAATGACGATTCCTCTGTAAACCTTATGCATGACTATAAAAAATATCATATCATCACCGTGAAGTAAAACGACAATACAATTCCAATGACACAAAAATTAATAGAATCAGATAATAAACATTTAAATGGGAACTATGAGTATGCTTCGTTCTTCAACCCATCAATATCAGGGAAGACTGCCGCCATATCATGCCACAATTGATGCATTTAAGTGTTTCATTCACATCGGTGGCTGTACCTTAAATTTTTGAATTCAATATTAATTCAATTACCGCTGTGGCTTTCATCACAATCATCGCATCCCATGTTGCCTCAATCATCGCAGTGGCTTTCGCCAAAATCTTACTCGAATACCATATTACCATCATAAGTTACCATAATTACCATAATTAGTTCAATATAAAACTTGAATCCCTTAACAACAGTATCTAACTTCACGTCATGATGACAGCGGTCCTTCATGATATTATTGGCTGAATAACGGAAAATTCTCATGGTCGCCATTTATATGTTTATTACCTGATTTAATTCATTTTTGCGATATTGAGATTGTATTGTATTGTTTGACTCTACATACCCCCGATTTTTGTGAAGGTGTGTGCCGTCAACACCCTGAATATGTACGAATGTATGTGACGCTAAAATTTTTGGGACACGATTTTTCTTGAACGAACGATGCAATGTGTATTTGTTTGCCTCAATCGACGCATCTGCATGTAACTTAAAATTGATTAGTTTTTGGGGACGATCGCCTCAGCAGTTCTATAGTTATTTACAAAAAATATGCGAAAACACGTCAAAAATACCGTGTTTTCACAAATTCCTCTATTCTTCTTAATAAATGATGCGATCTGAAATTTTCTTCATGCAATTGATGCGTCTTTTTGTCCTAGGGTTTCACATTCTCATAATTATCTGCAGGTCCTTGGCCATGATCACAAACAAATCCTGTCCAAATCGTAAAAAAATTCAAGAAAATGGTTAACACTTGAAATTATAAAATTTTCCTCACAAACTCATGAAATGAGATTGAGAAATATGAGAATAAAAGAAAAAAATCTACATCAGGACGAAAAATTTGATGGAAAACTGAATTATCATCGAATTTCTAGTTGATTTGTTGACTTTGAATTTTCAATGATGACGATTTGCATTCCATTCACTTCCAATTACAATAATGAAGGAGAAACCGGGAAGTTATTGTTGCGACCCGCTAAACGGGTCACACTAATATTGCAACGCATTCACCCATGGGAGCGAGCTTGCGAGCGACCAATAAGGCACCACTAGTTTGCTTTAAATTGACTCGGAAATTATATATATGCATATTTCCTCAAAATTGAAAGAATAATAATAATAAAATAACGACGTCTAAATTAATATCACTGATTGGATAATTTATTTATTCATTTATATCTATCTCGAATTATATCCATCTCCAACCTGTTGGCTCCAGGTAATGTATTTTGTTATATTTTTATTCATCAAATTGAAATGGATTGTCGTAAGTAATTTTGATAATTTTATTTAATTTTCTTTATAAAACATTACAGTTTGTTAACTCTCATGGGTGACGGCCATGGAAAACGGCCATGGCCGCCAGATAACCATGGCCATTGCCCATGGCCATTGGCCATGGAAACTGCCATACGTGTTGAGTTGGATTTTCATTAACATATATTAAAAAATAATTAATGTTCTCATTCTAATATTTTTTTTTTTACTTTTCTGATCCGCAGATACAGGCAAGAGACAAGCCAATACCGCTGCAAGTTCCCTGCATTATGAGAGTACAAAACGATGGAAAAAAAGTCGATGGCTCTCATGATAGGTTTTGGACACACATAGATGTGAAAGACATGTAAAGTAATCTCCGAAGAGTTAAGCCTCAGCAAGACCTAAAATATATGTTTTCTTCCCTTCGGGGTGGAAAACAATTCTATTTTATTCATATGATTCAGACGGTGAATAATAAACAAAAAAAATTAATTCATATGTTTATGACAATTTCTAACGCAAAAGTTTGATAATTCGATTTGTCAATTTACCTCTCTTTCTCCCTCTATCGTAAATGATCAATTCCCTCCACATTTCTATCTTCAAGCCACGTTGGAGCAACATGAACGAAAATCATATGATCGAAGATTATCAATTATTATGAAAGGTTTAATTATTATCATTATTATTATCATTATGAGTCCTGTTTCGTTCTCGAGGTCACTAGGTAATAGTCCCTCTGGACACGTGATGTCACCACAGAGTTCAGCTCATTTCCAAAAAAGACCGCATTGCTCGGCGCCACTCGCACCCTTACTCGTCATAACGTTCTCTGTGCACGTCGAGTACGCCACGCTTACCGTGCATCTCCGATAAATTGTTGTTATTTGGAGATGAATAAGGTATTTTGGACCTGTTGTATATAAAATTTTCATTATGCCAAAGCGTCCAAAGCCCTCGGACGAGGAGCTCGCTGATTTACAGCGTAAAATACTGAAATATCAAAAACCTGCGGATGAGTATGAAAAATCCTTGGAGTCAGATGGAAGCCATCATGACTCATCTGGTAAGTTCCACAAATGGCGGTTTGATCCGTACAAATTATTTGAGTCAATCTTTTAGCGTCATTGTGACAGCGTCGTGACTCAAGCATATTTATTTTCACCTTTTTAGAAGATTCTGAAGGTGAGAAAACCCCCAGTGTTGAGGAGACAGAGGATGGGGAGGTTGTTGAGGTGGAACAAACATCAAAAAAAGATGACAATGAGAAGGAAAATCCTAATGAGGAGGTCTGGTGTAGATTGGGCACTGGTATAAAGGAGGCAAAGTCTGTCTCATTGAATAGTGATATGGTAAAATGTTGGAATGAAGTCTTGGCTAATGGCCTCGACAAGGAGTTTAAAAAAGAAATATCAGAGAGTTGCCCACGTTGTGTATACTGTAAATTACAAGCACCTCAGTTAAATCCAGAGATTACCTCCTTCTTGAATAAAACAGTAAAATCTAGAGACAAATATCTGGCACAGCATCAGGATCTTTGTGGTCTAGCTCTGACTTCTCTGGGTTCTGCATTAAATATGCTTTTTGAAGAAGATCCAGAGGTTGGTGTTGATCGAGACCAATTGGTTCAACTCTTGTATAACTTGAGCCGATTTATGTGTGAGGTTATATTTCAATTGGCTAAGACTAGGAAGGCTTACATCTATCCGGGAGTGGAGGAAAAATACAGGGTGTTGTTATAAGAGAGCAAGACGGATGATTTACTGTTTGGATCAGATTCGTCTAAGAGAATCAAGTCCATGCTGGCAGCTGAGAAAATCGGGTCTACTATTAAGACTCCTAAACCCAGAAGGACTTTAAACTGGTCACGCCTGTCTTCGAAACCAGAGACCTCAACGCAGACAGGCAACAGGAGGCCCTTGTTTGCCAAGAATTTCAACCAAATGAGGTCAACACAGAGGAGAGGCCCTCAAGCCCCCCCCCCCCCCCCCCCAAGAGCAAATTCCTTCCACCAGGCGAGCCAAAGTAAATTCAGTAAGTGAGATTGCGGGTCGTTTACGTTATTTTATCCAGGCTTGGTCAAAAATTTCTTCAGATCCGATGATATTAAACATTATACACGGATATTTAATTCCTTTTTCTACTTTTCCTGTTCAATCTCAATTACCGAGGAACTTGATTATCCCGGAAGAAGTCGATTTGGTTCAGGAGGCAATATCAGACTTGTTAAAACTGGGGGCAGTTCGGGAGTGTTGCCCAGTCAAAGATTAATTTTTATCAAATTATTTTTTAGTACCTAAGAGCAATGGGAAAATTAGGTTTGTCTTGAATTTGAAGGAGTTACATAAATTTATTATTAAAAAACATTTTAAGATGGAGGACATAAGAACGGTCATGAAACTTATGTCTGAAGATTGTTTTATGGGGAATATCGATCTGGAAGACGCGTATTTTTTAATTTCTATTTATGAATCTCACAGGAAATTTCTTCGGTTTGTCTGGAAAGATCAATTATTTGAGTTCAATTGTATGCCCTTTGGGTTAAATACTGCTCCATGGATGTTTACGAAGATAGTAAAACCCATTGCTAGTACCTTGAGAAGTCAAGGGTTACGGTCGGTAGTGTATTTAGACGACTGGCTATGTTTGGGTGATTCTAAAGAGAGTTGTGAAAAGAATTGGTCAGGTAAGGTTCGATTGTTGGAATCTTTGGGATTCATTATCAATAGAAAAAAGAGTAATTTAATTCCTCAAAATTATTATCCTCGATTCAGAGTCTATGACAATCCAGCTACCTGATGAAAAGAAAAAAGAGTTATTACAAATGATAAAGACGTTAAGACTGGAGGAAAAGTTCTCTATAAGGAGATTCTCGAAAGTTTTAGTGACAAAATAAATGCAAGCTATCCAGCTGTACAGTACGGTTGGTGCTATTCCAAGCTTCTGGAGCGTCAGAGATACCTTGCCTTGATTAAATCTAAGGGGAATTACGATGACATAATGAACCTGAATCCGATTATCATCCCAGATTTGGATTGGTGGGAGAAGAATATTCTGGTTGCGAGGAAGAGTATCAGACAAATGAAATACAGCAGAACAATTTTTTCAGATGCCTCTAGTACCGGTTGGGGGGGCAAGTTGTAATGATCAAGTGGTGTTTGGAAGGTGGAATCAATCTGAGCGCCTGTGTCATATTAATTATCTAGAATTAGTAGCAGCGTTTAAGGGTCTTCAAGCCTTTGCAGCTGAAAATTTAAATACTGAAATTCTGTTACGAATAGACAATACAACAGCTATTGCTTATATCAACCGTATGGGGGGTGTTAAATATGTGAAACTCAATGAGATTGCTCGAGAGATTTGGCAGTGGTGTGAGATCAGAAATCTTTGGTTATTTGCTTCTTACATTCCCTTTAAAGAGAATGTAGAGGCAGATCAGGCCTCTAGGGCAGAGAGTGTAGATACTGAGTGGAAGTTGGCGGATTGGGCCTTCGATAGAATTGTTGATAAATTTGGAGATTTAGGAATTGATCTTTTGCTTCGGCAGAGAATGCAAAGTATCCTGTCTATTGTTTACATTTACGTTCCCCTGACCTTCTTCCTTCTACGCCTTTTCACCCTTCTCCCAAATTCTTAAGGTGCTGAAGAAAATTGAAATTGACCAAGTCTGGGGGGTTGTAGTGGTACCCGTGTGGGAATCTCAACCATGGTACCCTTTATGGTTGTCACTGCTGGACAGTGAACCGATTTACTTTGAGCCTCAGGATAATCTGCTATTATCTCCTTTTAGAGAGGAAAGTCACCCACTCGCAAGGAAAATGAGGCTGATGGCCGCCAGATTGTGCGCGAGGCCTATCAGAGGAGAAATTTGAAACCAAATGCTGTTGAATTATTACTAAATTCTATTTCTAACGCTACGATGAAACAATATGTTAAGCCAATTCGTGATTGGATTAAGTTTTGTGAAGAAGAAAAAATTGATATTTTTATGCCAGAGGAAGAACAAGTTGCGGAATGGTTGACTCTCCAATTCGAGAAAGGGTTGTCGTATAGCACAATGAATACCCAGCGCTCTGCTATTTCATTTCTTTGTGGGGATCGTATCGGGAACAGCTCCTTGATATGTCGTCTGTTGAAGGGGATTTATAATGTGAGACCAGCCAAAGCTAGATATGACGAGATTTATGATTTGGATCCGGTGCTTGATAAGCTCAGAAAGATGTTTCCGTTATCAGATTTAAGTTTAAGCCAGTTGACTTCGAAATTGGTAATGTTGTTAGCATTAGTTACAGCCCACAGAGGGCAAACAATTTTTTCTACTAAACTTAGTCAAATTCGTACAACACAAGATTCCTATGAAATATTTATACCTCAAAGGATTAAGACTTCAAAGCCAGGAGTGCCTCAACCAGAGATTACCTTATAATCTTTGAATCGGAGGTTATATCCAGTAATTCAGTAGTTATATTTTATTATCCAATTACGTCCCATAAAGTAATCAATTATAAAATAATAAATAGTGATGAATATTCCGGGAGTGTTAGGACTTGACCATATCACTATTGAATATTGAATCTATAGATTCTGGATAAATGAAAGATAGTGACATCAATAATAAAATGATAGAAAATAATTTCATCACCTTTCTCAGCATTTATATTCTCCTTAACCTCAGTTAAATACTCAAAAATCTCTAGCAAACAATAATTGGGTAAATCCTCAATTCATCGTATTGGAATTACAGTGAGCATCACATACTTGATGATTTTTATTTTAGTAATTTCGAAGAAGTTCCTATATTTTGTTAAAAAAACGAATTACTCAATCAAATTATCTATGGAAACTCATCATATATGGCTTATCAACATATAATTAGTTTTCTCATTCTGAAATTTCCTTTTATTCCTTGAATTTCAAACACAGACTGAGTCTCCAAGCACATCCGAGGCAACATCTGATGCAAGGGTTGCAACTGCTGCAACTACTGCAAGTGATGTAGGAGCCACAAGTGCTGCAAATAATGCTCGACAATCTCCAAGAGGTAAATTGGGAAATATAAGCACAATCTGAGAATCAAGTAATCTGAGATACCTCTTCTACTTGAAAAGAATTCCAAAAAGGCTTCTATATTTTTCTTAAATCAACTTAGTGGAATGATATCCAGAATTGAATTCTCATTAACATACAATGAATGTTCTCATTCTGATATAATTCGTTTTACTTCTCTGATCCGCAGGCACAGGCAAGAGATCACCAAATACTGCTGCAAGTTCTCTACATAATGAGGGTACAAAGCGATCTAGAAGAGATAATAAGTAGATAAACTCAGGAATTGGATCTGGTGAGTATGATAAACATGATTAATGAAATTTATCACCAATTCTAATTTGACGGATGTTTTTCGTAGCTCTCACTTTGCTTTAGAACAAAAGTTTTTATGAAAATTCCACTTAGAGTTAGACCAATTTGATTTACTCTATTCTATCATATCACCACTGAGTCGAATCCCCTTCATGAAAAATCGGAGAATAATTATTTATTAATAATTCGTTCAATCCTAATCTGTTGTTTCTTGTCACTGTAAAATTACAAATTTGGTTATTTTCTCCCAAGATTCAATGGACTCCATGAGTTCTGAGGAGGAAGAAAGCGAGAGGGAGGATCCTTCTTGGAAGCCAACTGAAGCGAAACAACCAGCAAAAATACTGACAAAGCCTCCACAGGTCCCAAAATCAAAATCTAATCCCTCAATCCCTAAACTACGTCTCCAACCCCCAAAATCTAATCCCTCAATCCCTAAGCTGCCTCCCCAACCCCCAAAATCTAATTCGCCAATCCCTGAGCTGCCCCCCCTCCCCCAGTTCCCAAAATCTAGGAGGGAGCCCAAAAAGCTGCATCTCGCCTCTCCCCTCTCGAAGAGCTATATATAGGCCTATATGGAACATGCTAAAGAGCACCATAGGACAGCACTGGCCTGATCCGGCCACTCGCAATCCTGAAGTCTTAATCCCTAAGCTACCTCCTGTTACGTATCCATAAAAATTAGCAGTGTAAATATCGGAGGCTTTGCCTGAAAGTGAATGGACCACTAATCTTATCCAAACACATTTACGAGGTATTAAGAAAGAATTACTTGGAGCAGGACCACCCACGAAGTGGTAGTATGCCCATTCCAAGCAGCATGAAAAGAGGAGGCGCCTGAAGGAAAGGTGACTACATTATAATCCAGAGTCTTGGAGGGGGAGCTAATACCAATCATTTAATTTTGAAATAAATACACTAATAATCTTGTGCTACACCTCTTACTACGCAGTGAAAATAGGAAGAAGCCGATACTTTAATATACCCCGGCCCATAAAAAGAAAATTTATTAAAAGAATTAACGTAAATCGTCATAAAAATATCACCGCTATGAAAGAAATTGGGTAGTTAATGATCAACCTAACAGGTAGCCAGTCCATAAACTATCACTATTAACAGCTATAAAAGTCATAATCCATAACACAAAAAATGCACGCATTTAGAAAATCAAGATGATTCAATACAATTTAATTGCGAATGGACCAATCACGACAAGGGCACCCAAAAATTGACCAAATAAAGAAGACCACCTAAGATGCATGGAGGCAATAGAAATCTCATGTACATGTCACCTTGGGTTGAAAGTATATAAAGTGGACAATTTTGGAGGAGCATCAGTTCGGCAGTTGCAGTTCACCATTTTGGAGACAACGATCACCAGTTCCTGGACTGACCACACCCTGTTTCACCGAGACTTCGCAAGCAGATCAGAGTATACCCACCACTCGTAAAACCATATTATCAATAGGGCAACAGTTGCCTTTTGTCCGGTCTTACTCATATATACCATCTCATCAACAACTAGTGACCAGCATCGTAGCCGTCAACATCGCCAGCTGAGCACTCAATTCCACCCCAACCAAGAACTGTAAGTCCAATCACAAATAATATCCCCATTATATCATTCTTCCTTCTTTTTCCGGTTTTACTTTGGGTCTGCGTAAAAACTCCGACTTAAACTGAATAAATCTGATTTCATGCAATAATTCCATTCTTGTGTTATAAATAATTTTATCAACCGCGTTCCCTTCCTCTTGTATTTCAATACTTAATCCCGAACAATCAGGATCCTGACTAAAAACATAGAGAGTAGGGAGTACACTTCCGAGTTACCCTCCTCTCACGTTGCGGTAACCGTAGCCGTCAGTTCTCACATCCAAGTAGGGGTTAAACATATCTTCCCATTTCCACAGAATATGGAATTTCACCATTTTTATTTTTCTTTGAAATTTCATTCTCATCCTCAGAATCTTGTAAGATCTCTAGAATTTCTTGTAATTCAGGATCAAGTGGTTCTTCAACCTTTTTCTTTTGTGCCCGAGTAGTCACATTGACTAATTCTACAGGATTACGTGATAACGCATCCGCATTCAAATTTATTTTCTCCGGTTTATATTGCACATCATAATCATATTCGGCTAATTTTAATCGCCATTTTAAAATTCTTAAATTTGCTTCTTTTGCAGTACGAAACCAAACCAAAGGTTTATGGTCCGTAACTAAAGTGAATTTATGACCATATATATAAGGTCTGAAATTTTTAACTCCTTCAACAATAGCTAAAGCTTCTTTCTCATAAGTATTATATCTAAGTTCAGCTCCCCTAAGAACTCTAGAAAAATAAGCAATTGGTTTATCTTTACCAATTTCTCCTTGAGACAATACTACACCAATGGCAATTCCAGAGGCATCAGTAGTAATAATGAAAGGTTTTGAAAAATCTGGATATTGTAAATAGGAGCAGTACACAAAGTTTCTTTAAGAATCTCGAAAGCATTGAAAGCTTCTTGAGACCATTTAAATTCTATATCATTTTCTAATAATTTTGTAAGAGGTTTCGCAATTTTTGAGAAATTTTTAATGAATAGTCTATAATATCCCGTTAGACCAAGAAATGAACGAATATTTTTTTGCTTGTTTGAAATTGGGAAATTCTTAACTGCATCCCATTTAGTTGGATCAGGTTTCAATCCTTCTTTACTAATTATGTGTCCTAAGGATTTTACTTCTGGATGCAAAAATTCACATTTATCTGACTGTAATTGCAAATTTGCTTTTCTCAATCGTTGCATCAATTCATCAATTCTTTTCCCATGTTCTTCTAAATTTCTTGCAAAGACTATTATGTCATCAAGGTATACGAACATTGATATACCTTGTATTTTGGATTGGCCGGTACCAGGGGTGCACCGAGCCCGAACTCCACTCATGAGCCTTCTTCCCGCCAAAATGGCCAATTTTGACACTTTCTCTAATTCAAATCTTTTTCATTCTTTTCCGCGAGTTCTGAATAGCCGGGCAGCTATTACTGAGATATCAAACGCGAAAGAATCGAAAAGGCAAAATTTTGGATTGGCCGGCACCAGGGGTGAGCCATTCTCCAGCCGAAATGGCCAATTTTGACATTTTCTCTAATTCATCTCTTTTCTATTTTTTTCCGCAAGTTCTGAGTAGCCGGGCAACTATTTTGAAGATATCAAACGATAAAGAATCGAAAAGAAGAATTTTTGGGTTGGCCAGTTTCGGGGGTGAGCCATTCTCCAATGGCCAATTTTGACATTTTCTCTAATTCATCTCTTTTCTATTTTTTTCCGCGAGTTCTGAGTAGCCGGGCAGCTATTTTGAAGATATCAAACGAAAAAGAATCGAAAAGACAAAGTTTTGGATTGGCCGGTACTAGGGGTGAGCCTTCTTCCAGCCAAAATGGCCAATTTTGACATTTTCTCTAATTCAACTCTTTTCTTTTTTCCGCGAGTTCTGAGTATCCGGGCAGCTACTCTGAAGATATCAAATGAGAAAGAATCGAAAAGAAAAATTTTTGGGTGGGCCGGTTTCGGGGGTGAACCATTCTTTAATCAAAATGGCCAATTTCGAAAAATTATCTATTTCAACTATTTTGCAGTGTTCCTTGTGAGGTTTAAATATTCGGGCAGTAAGTACAAGAATATAACTAGAAGTGCGGCCGGTCTACGGAGTATTGTTGGTCGCTCGCAAGCTCGCTTCCGAATTTGGGTGCGTTCAAGTCGGAGCGAACCATTGAGGTTCACAACTAAAACTTCTCGGTTCTCACACTCCATATATGCATTAAAAACAAAAAAAATAAATGTTAAATGTCATTTGTTGATTCATCGTTTTTCGTTTTTTAAATGGAACACGAAAAAAATTTTTTCAGAAAAAAAAATAGCAAGATAATTTCATTTTCAGAATGTTTTTTAGCATTTACCCCTCTTCAACCGCTTTAATTGATTCGGCTCCTGCGCGGAGGTCAGCGAAAGTAAAAAAAAAAAATAGAAAAAAAAACATTTGAAAATTTAAAAACAAAAAACAAAAAACAGAAAATGCAATTTTTCATCTTATGTTTTCCTGGAAAAACTGGAGAACAGCTGAACCAATTTTCTCCAAAATCCTTTCCGCTCTAAGTTGGATGGAGACGCTTCGTTTGCACCATTGCTAACCTCGATCGCATCATCCGTTCACGAGATATCGTAAACGAAAATTTTCGGCCACATACGGACAGATTCACACACATATATACACACACACACACACACACACACACACACACACACACACACACACACACACACACACACACACACACACACACACACACACACACACACACACACACACATACATATATGTTTTTGAAAATTATCGGGGAGTGTTGTGGTGACCTTGAAACGTGGAGATATGATGAAAATTCGATTTTCGATTTTCGGGGTGATTACAATAACTTCCCTATCCCGGGAAGTTAACAAGCTTTCATATTCGAAATGTTAAAAAATGATAAAAAGTGATGATTATGCAGAAAATGTATAATTTTTGTGCGCTACAGCGCTTACTGGAAGGTTGTCGCGCGCGATAGCGCGCATGATGCCCTAGTTCAATTATACTTTTTAACTTCCCGATTTATCGAGGAAGTTATTGTAATGGGTCCGAAAATCAAAAGTGGAAATTTCACCTGATCTCCACGTTTCATGACCCCTAGAAATGTTTCATGACATTTTGGGAGAGATGTTTGTTTGTTTGTTTGTTTGTTTGTTTGTCTGGTGTGTGTGTGTGTGTGTGTGTGTGTGTGTGTGTGTGTGTGTGTGTGTGTGTGTGTGTGTGTGTGTGTGTGTGTGTGTGTGTGTGTGTGTGTGTGTGTGTGTGTGTGTGTGTGTGTGTGTGTGTGTGTGTGTGTGTGTGTGTGTGTGTGTGTGTGTGTGTGTGTGTGTGTGTGTGTGTGTGTGTGTGCGTGTGTAAATAAAATTTTGGCTCGCGTTCTCTCTTAAACTAATAGTTTGATTTGAGTTTTTTTTTTCTCAATCGATGTGTTTTCATGTAGTTTCGACCTGATTAGATTATGAACATAATCATCTCAGCAGTTTTCGAGTTATTTCAGTAAAACTTGTAAAAAAATGACAAAAAATGACGTTTTTTTTACAAAATCGACGATTTCTCCGCGGAAATCAATGAAATTCAAATGTTTTCTTTTGCAATCGATGTGTGTCTTTGAGTAACTCGGAACTGAGTGAAATCCGGACGAAATCGTCTCAGCGGCTGTTGTGTTATTGAGTTATTTAAAAAAAGCAATTTTTTGAATTTCAACAAATTATCAATTTTTTTGTTCGATCGATTCGATCAGATAAATTTCCTTCCCTCCCCCTCATCGCCATCTACCCAATCGATCAATTAGTTCTTGAGATATAACAATTTTTCAAAAATCGTCACATGATTTTTTCTAATCTGAAGTTTGACGGATTATAAATATTGAATATATTGGAAATTAGAGAAATTGAGTTTTGCAAATGAATGTTTTTCTTTTCTTTCATGATTCTGATTGGATATTAGGCAAATTAATTCAGCAGTTGCTACTTACTTGCATGAATTTCTCATATTTTATGGTTTTTTGCGTTGAATTTAAACTGAAGAGAGTATTGGTCGGGAAGTTATTGGTTCGACCCGCAAAGGGTCACACCATCACTACTCGTTTATTATATTCAATTGTACTCTTTATTTTTTCGACATTTATATTTTTACGTAACCCCAAATATTGTGCCTTGATTAGTCAGAATCAGAAGGAAAAAAAAATTCCGAGAATAATTTGAAGGAAAAAGCTTATAATAATAATCCTTCACAATTATTCCTGGAATGTCTCTCATGTTCCCCTGTGCAGCAACGATCGGGATGACGTTCATATGTCGCGCCTTTTTTGTGCGATCACACTGCTATCTCTCTGGTCATCAGTCTCGTGTTTCTATTTTGATGTCCGCCATGTTCGATATCTCGTTCCATTCGATAGTTTCTCTCGGAGTAAAATACTAAATACTAGTGATATTATGGCGCGGCCGCTAGCGGCCGCGCTGTTGATGCCGTTTTTTCATGAAACTTCCCATGAAAATGCCCCATGTCAGTCAGCGCTTCAACTGCCATGTTCGATTATATGAGCATGTCTTTTTTGAGTTTAATAAAAAAAAAAGAAAGGTTGATCCCGTTTGATGACGGTTCTTGTTTTCAATTAATTTTCGTTCCAAATTTCATATTCGTCGCCGTAGAGTGAAAGGGACGTAAGTGCCAAAATTCATTAATTTTTTTTTTGTAATAACAAAGACGCGTATGTTTTTTTAATCCTCGGAATTGGATGTACTACCTCTTAGGAATGATTTGAGTTGATTAATTTTTATAGTAACAAATGGGCGCAATTCCACAAAGTTAATCACAAAGGGACGTATCTCCAGCACATACGCCCCTTTCATCCTATGATAAGCATTACATGTAATGTGAAAGGGGCGTAAGTGTAATTTTTTGAAAAAAATGAAAGGAGCGTAAGTGCGGAGATACGCCCCTTTCTTATTACAAACTGGTCGTTACGCCCGTTTGTTAGAACTTTTTTTTTACGGATTTTCGATTAGAAATTCTATGAAAAGCCGAAAAACATTGATTTTGGACATACGCCCCTTTCACTTTAAAAATGGAGTTTTTGGTACATACGCCCCTTTCACTCTACGACGACGATATTCTTATTTCATTTTACTTCTATTTTATTTTTTCTACATTCATATTCTTACGTAACCCCAAATATTATACCCTGATTAGTCAGAATCAGAATGAAATAAAATTCTCCGAGAATAATTTTTTTTAAACGCTAATAATAATAATTTTCTTTCAAAATTAATCATATAATTTCCCGCACGTTTCCCCGTGTAACAACGATTGGGATGACGTTTATATTTCGCGCGCCTGTTTTCCTTGATCACAGTGCCATCTCTCGGTGTTCTCTCTGAACCCTCTCATCATTCTCGTTTAAATTTCGATGTCCGCCATGTTCGATATCTCGTTCCATTCGATAGTTTCTGTCCTTGTCTATGTCATGTCTTTTTTTTATAGTGGATGGAACACACGTCAGTCTCGTCAGAACATGCAACCGGAAAGGCTTGATTTGTTTTTTTATTTTTCAATCACGTGTGTTTGATGGAAATGATTCACAGTGCCATCTGTTAAGGCCTGTTCATTGATATGATATTCATATTTCCACAAACACAATTTTCACGATCCACAAAAATGATATCAACAATCATTATTCATATTTCTTAAATCATAATTTCCTTCAAATTTCATTCTTTCTTTTTTTTCATTATAATTGCCATTATAATTGAAATTGAAATTGATGATGTTGAATTGCAAAATGTCATGGTTCATGGTTGTTGGTTTCGTGAAGTCCTGCCATCTACCAGCATTCCCATGAACTCTGTTCTCATTCGAGTTATTTCGAGTTTCGATTTTTCTCAATTCGAGATATTTACGTGATGTCTTTTATTAGAAAGGAAAGTATAATGTTGGGCTAAGTAAACGGATTTCAGAGTTTCGAATTGTGGGAAAAGTTTTTTTGTGATAAAATTGATGATTGCATAAACAGATAAATGAGAATTTAATGAATAATTGAAGATGCCATTGGGAGCTAAACCAGCGTGTATCAAGTGTGGAGGGCATGAGACAGCTCTCTGGCACTCAACAGAATTAGGGAGTTTGTGTAATGAGTGTCTTGAGGACGAGAGAAGTGCCAGTAATCCTGGAAAGACTGATGATGATGAGAAAAATGGATCAAAACCTTCGAGGAAGAGCACTAGGATAACTAGATGGTGTAAACCTAAGCCCAGTCCACCTGGCAAGGGTGTGCCCAAGGGAAAAGGTCGACGTCATATTTTTAAGAAACAGGTAAACTTTTTTTTCATAATTATGACTGATTTTTAATTATTTTAAACGTTTATTCCTCGATTGAACTAATGAAGTTTCTTTTTATTATGCATTTATCTTGGGAACGAGTCATTTTGGGAGAAAATTGCAAGAGACCTTTTTTCTTGCTGATAAAATTTCCAACAAAAAAGGTCTCTTGACATTTCGTTCTAAAATCACTCATTCAAAATGATTTCATCTTCCAGCCAATCAAAGCACCTTCAGCAGTTGCAACTCCAGTAACAAGTAATTTCATCTTCTACAAAGGTTCATATTTCCAAGTAGGCGATATTGTCTCCATGGAGGACATTGATGGGGGCATATACTATGCACAAATCAGAGGATTATTAACTGATCAATATTGCGAAAAGAGTGCTGCTGTAACGTGGCTTTTGCCCACGACTGAAAGGTGATTTACTAATTCAGTTTTTATTAAATATCTATGAATCTGAGGGTAATACCCGAATCCCATGAGGACCTTTAATTGATTTTCCTCAATTTTCTGTTTTCAGTCCGCCACCAGAAGAAGGTTTCAGCCCTGAAACATATATAATAGGACCAGAGGAAGATCTCCCACGTAAATTAGAGTGTATGGAGTTTGTTATGCATGCACCATCAGACTACTACAAATTAAAAAATACTCCCTATCCTCCACCACTGACAGAAAGTGGCTCTGGATACATCTGGACATCACTGAGGAATGAAATGAATAATGGAAGAAGATGAGCTATTGTATTAATTATTATTGTTTTTATTGAATATATAATAATTTAAATATTTTAACAATATTTCCAGGATTTTGTTTATTCCTCATTTCTATTGATTATCCCTGGAATTTTAATAGATTATTAGCAGATTCTTAAGGACATCGAATTGAGGTACATTGTCATGTAATAGACATTTAAAAATTGGAATATTTTATCATAAATCATTGACTTTATGTTTTGAGTAGAAAAGGCAATATAACATCTATTTATATTATTCTACAATCAGTTTTTTAAAATATCTCTGCATCTAATGTAGATAGCTAAATTTCGATAAGGACCTTTTTTGCAGAGAAAATCAAGAGCTATGACAAAGTTATCTTGAAAAATTTCGTTATCTGTCTTAGATTTCGAGATATCAAAGAAAAACTAGAGTCAGTAAGGTTGAATTATCTTAATTAATTGAAATTTTGGCCAATTTATGATGAAAAATACTATATGTACTTGATTATTCCTTAAATCAGGTCTTCAAATGTTTATATTCAAATTATCTTGAATGTTTGAACAATTGGAAATGTTCATTTTGAATTGAAAAATCATTTCAATCGATGAATTCCTTCAATTTTGGTATCTCGATGATTTAATGACTTGTTCATCAATTGTTGGCAGTATCGGTGAATTTTCATTTCCCTCAATTTGTGTGTACAACTGTTGAAACAATGATGGATCATAAATGGTATTTGATATTGTTGGTGTATCCAGTCAGCTAGGTGATACCGATGTAACTGCTGGTCAGAATTTCAAATCTTTTATTGCCTGTGGTAAATCCGGCAATTTCATGTCCTTAATTTGTTGGGGTATATTCATATTTTTCACTGCTGATACTGCACGTGCTGGTGCTGCTGTTATTCCCGCCTTTATAAAAAGAAATGAATTTAAAATTTAATATTTTAGGTGGAAGAATTAAAAATTCAATTATAAACAATTTATTTGTGCTTAATATACAATTATTTATTATTGTTTATTTGTTATTGAGGCACATTGTGTCATGAATTAATGAGATTCAACGTTTTTATAGAAAAAAATCATGGAATTGTGATATGTTTTTCCTGCCAGATGAGTAAAATATGTTTTATCAACTGCTGTCTAGGATAATCTAGGGTGGGGAGCCCAGAAGTACGAGTGTTCGAGGTGAATATGTTCTTCCCGAATAGTAAATCCCCTAAAAATTCAGGTTTCTCAACTAGTTAATTGTTATAGAACTAATAAGCACATAATATCAATTAATAAGCTTATTAGCTTGATTTTGTTATATCGAATCAATGTGAGAAGCAATTGTTGCGAAAATTGTGAAGTCTTATTTTTCAATTAAAATGTAATGTTGATAGCACAAGAGCATAAATAATTCGAAATTCTCTTCACCAAAAATAGTTAAAAAAATAAATTAATTCAATTTTGGATTTAGTATTTGACGGATATCTCTGAATCTAATGGAGGTGGTGAAATTTTCAAGAGGACCTTTTTTGTATATTTTCTTCTTCGCTACAAAAAAGGTCTCAATGAAAATTTCGCTATCTCCATTAGATTCCGAAATATCCATCAAATTGATAAATAAAAAAAATTAATAAAATAAAAAAACTCACCTCTTGTTTCTCCAATTTATTCTGATCCTCAATTCTCATTAAAATCTCTGTCATATTAGTCTCCAGTACCATTCCACCCATAACGAGTTCATTGAGAATATAATGAACCTTATCAACATGAAAAATTAAATCCAATTCACAGACATTCTCGAAGCATTTATCAAGAGTCTCCACGAATACTTGAATCAAATCCAATATTCCAAGTTCTGATTCTGATGAATCAACACAGAAGACAAAATACAGAGTTGCATAATGCCTATAGATGAGTTTATAGTCTGAACCACCAATCAAACTTCCACCTTCAAGAAAATTGCATACATTGTCGTCTCTCTTCGAGACTAATTGGAATGTTTCTTTTATTATCTGTTGCTGCATGTCTTCATTCTGTAAGAAAACATTGAATTATCAAATTAATGTTTATGGAAATGTTCGAAACCCTCTCCGCGAATATTCTTGGTAATGAACAGCTGTTGATAACGATTATTTAAACATTTACTCACGAAATAATGATAAAATTTTGACAATCGAGGCTTTCCATGATTATTAAACACTAAAATTGCTTTAATCATTTTTTTTATCCTCTTAACATTAATCTGTCATTAAATATATGATTACACTATCGGCGTTAGTGGAGTATTTAATTTTTTAGGTTAGTTCGAACGTCTTAGACAGTCTTAGAGCAGTGTCAGAGCAACTTTAATGTTTTCATGGCATCAATGATTTTAATGCAATATTTAATTGTTTTTTATTCTATTATCCCAAATATTTATGGGGATTTGCGTTTATTGGAGACAGATATTATTCATCTGGAGTTATCATGAGAGGAAAATTATTGATTTTTATCACAAATTAAATGTAAACAATTTCGTTAAAAATATTGGATATAGTATTTTTACAATATTCATTTGATAAACAGACAATTTTTATTCCTAATTAATTATAAAATAAATTAAAAATTTCAAATAAATGTTCATATCTCAGAAACGAGTGATTCAAGGAGAAAATGTGAAAAAACCTTTTTTGTAGCTGATAAAATTTCCAACAAATAATGTCTTTTAACATTTTCTCCTCAAGTCGACCATTATCGAGACAATTTGATATTTAGTTAGATATAAAAACCGATGTTATCGGACAACACGTGACCCAGTCTCAGTGATAAAACATGTTTCAAAAAAATAGATAAAACCCAGATGTTATCCATCCCGAGTGATTCAATTATCGTCCCTCTATTAATGAAATTCAAACAAATTAGATAAGAGTATTTTAGAGAGACATATCGACGCATTTGAAATTATCCAAGAGCGCATAATCACTGCATTGCCAACAGGCAATACGTGAAGAGAGGTGGAATTTTGTTATCGAGATGCGTTCAAAAGTCAAGCAAGTCTCATTGCAGTTGCAACATCTGAACGAGAAGGACTAACCTTCATTGTTCATCCCGAGGCTGTGGATGAGGCCATGAAATGGTTCTATGCCATTTGTTTTTTTTTCAATTTATCGATGAAAATATTCAATTGCAATAGAAAAGTGTTATCGATGACGTGATGCAATTTATAAGTGTTGAATCAGTGTCAATTATTATTGAGGGTAAATGGGGTGCCGTCCGGATGTCCATGGTGTCAATTTCAAGGGAAAAGGGTGAGTTTTTTTTTTTTTTTCGTTTGAGATGATTTTTGAGAAAATTGCAATTTTATTTATTATTATGAAAATCGAGTGATTGGATCCGATTTTTATAAAATAATTTATATAATATATTATTTCGTGGAAATTTCTCATTCATCAAAATTCAGTGCTCCCTGTTCCTTCCTTGCCCCCCCCCCCTTGTTTATAATTAAGAATCATTGTTATCAGTTCATTGATAATGACGACATGAGCATGGGTATTAACAACCTTTTGTTCAAAGTTTATCACCTGTGTGTTCGTTTATTTATATTTTGACAATTGTATTATTTCAGTTGATTTCATAACTTCCTCAATCTTCGGTCGCGACGTAATTTCTCAAGCTATGTTGGATTTATCTCGATAATCTCAAAGAAATTGAGCTCAGCACAATTACTACTCAAAAAAAAGAAATTGTAGACATTATTTAGAGTATTATTCTCAAACGCAATTTTTTCTATAATTAACTTTATGACTTCATACATATTAATCAATTACCCTAATTAATTTTAATCCCTCTGTACATATGAACAGGATACATTTACTCCCAATGGAATTGCCATCAGCCGCCGCCATAAATCCATCACAGAATGCACGTGGGAAAATGTCATTTATACGTCGTTTGGGCCTTGGCTGTATGATCCTAGCATTTCTCGGTCTTCTGTATGTGCCAGCCTATCATTCAGCACAAGGACCAATTAGAATAGGTGAGGCAACATCTCCCTCAGGATCCTCGAGGCTTTCACGCTACCTAGAATCCGTAGGTATGGATTCGAAAAAACACCAACACCGTAGCTCAAAGAATCTCTTTTATTAAATCCGATGGATTATGTTTATATTTATTTAATTCGCATTTGTCCAGACACATTATTATCACACAGCACATCAGTGAAAAAAAAAAGAAAAAACAAGAAAACATTGAAATATGTTTTTACATTATTTTGTGTGTTACAAAAGGTGATGTAAGGAATGATGCATTTGTCTATATTTTTTCTCTTGGTTCTGCAGAATTGTGTGATTAAGTACAATATGAATGTTTAATGAGTTTTATCGGTAATTCGAGTGCAAACAAATTGAGTCGTTACAATTGATCGATTGCGAATGAGAAAATATTTATAACCCGTGAATAACTCATACGTTTTGTTGATACATTTTTGGATTGTATTGTTGCATTGATTTATGCTCATCTTCTTGTTGTACTTTACTCCAGAAAAAACAATTGTTCAGCATGGTTTCTTCTTTTCGTATCGACTGACTCTTAGTTGTTTGCTTCCAACAAATAACGAGTGATTAAGTATGACATTTATAGTGTAAATTTTGTTGATGGATTATGGCAATGCAGACGAATGGCATGTTCACTCTTTGGAACCTATATTCATTCGGTTTGATGATCGATTTTTCAATGGTATTGATCAATTTTGTTGATCTATTGCAGCGGAATTACATGGCTGGGCATTCAATACATCGAGAAATTTGAACTCGTACATCCATCCATTGAATAACACAACTGTACTGAGTCCAGATGACATTTGCACGTATTCAACACCGCCATATCTTTTAATTGTCGTTTGTTCGGCAGTTGATCATCAGAAACAAAGAATTGCCATTAGAGATACTTGGGGTAGTGAGGCAGATCTTAATTCTTACAATTTGACTAATATTAAAGTTGTATTTTTACTTGGGCAGAGTGATAATGAAACACTTAACGTGAGTAATTATTGCAATTTTTTCGTTAGATATAGAATTTTATTAAATCCTTCAGATGAATCTGATCTTTTAATTCTTTCATCCTATTTTATTTTATATTGTCCACAAACTAACACTGAATACCTCATAAATATTCCCATTCTTCCTTGCAGAATTCCATTTTAGAAGAGAACCATGAATATGGAGATATAATTCAAGAGAAATTCATAGACGATTACAACAATTTAACGATAAAATCAGTAATGATGTTGAAATGGGTTACCACCAATTGCCCACAAGCAACTTATCTTATGAAAACAGACGATGACATGTACATAAATATTGATAACCTTGTGAGAGCCCTGAAATCTAGACCACGCAGTGCTGGTACTCTCATTGGATCATTGATCTGTGCTGCACGTCCAATATCAGATCCAAAGAATAAATGGTGATGTATAACTTGTTATTATTTATTTTTAATTATCTCTCTCGCTGTGATAACCAATTTCTTTGGTTAAAAAATAATCCGAAGAATGATTGAAAAAATGTTAACAAATGAATTTTTTGTCACAGGTACACACCAAAATACATGTTCTCTGAGAAGACCTACCCCAATTATTTATCCGGCACTGGTTACGTAATGAGTCTAGATGTTGCTTCAAAATTATATGAATCAGCCCTATCAACTCCCCTTCTCCATCTTGAGGATGTTTACATAACAGGACTGTGTGCAAGAAATGCAAAATTAAAACCAGTTGATCATCCTGGCTTCAGTTATGTTCAACGAAAATTGGATACTTGTGTATTAAAGAGTCTTGTCACAGCACACAGAGTTGATACTTCCACAATGCACACAATTTGGAATAAATTGAAGAGCAGTAATGTAACATGTCGTGAAAAAAAAACCACAATTCAGCAAAGACATGGACGAAATTTTGGGTATTTTTTACTTAAAAAAAGAGCCACAATTAATCACTGTGTGTGAAGATGATGAAAAAGCCTAATAAATGTCTTCTAAATTTCCGTGACTCTGCGAGATTCCAAATTAATCATAGTGATGATTAGTGTACATAGTTACAATGTTGGAATCCAACATTTTTAAAATTGATAGAGAAAAAATTCCAGTGATTAAAGAAAAAAGGGATAAAATATTTTTATTCAAGAGAATAGTATTTTTCATGCTACGATTAGAATTATTAGGATATAAGGAACAAATGGTCAATTAGTTGTTAGTTCTTTTTTTCTATGTTAAGTAACTCCTGTGAAATGGCAGCTGAGATTATTTCAATTGATTCTGTGAGTATTTTTCACCTCGTGAAAGTGTGAAAAAACACTAGTGATAAGTAGGAATGACAATTCCATTAAGTAGGTAGGAATGAATTTATCCGAGTGGTGACGGCCTTCTCTCGATTCAAAGGAGGTGAATTTTAATGAGATAATTAATTGATATAAATGAAAAATATTTTTTCTAGTTCATTACCAATCAATTATCAAATTGTTGATTGATTTGTATAAGAAATTGAATTTCCATCAGAATTCATGGTGCTGTTGATAATTGGAAATTATTAAATTTAAAAGTTGTGTGTGATCAAATTGGCGCTTCCATCCAAATACATAAAAAAAATTCTTCACCAGCTTTTCACTTACAAAAACGTCATATATTTGCTTCAAATGAAAATGAAGATAACGAACAAATGAGGTTCATAGCGCATTTATTGGATTATGTACATCCTTTGTATGATTGAAGAACAATTAAATTTTTTGTATAAAAAACAATATGTAAATATTTTCCCATTAGTTACATACCCCTTGTGTTTAAAATGCATCCTTCTCCCAGTTTCATAATTTATTCCTCGACTCTTTCTTCTTTTTAACTTTGTCTGAAGTCATATCAGTGCTAGAAGTCAAATCGAGGGTCTTGAGTGTTTCCGACAATTTCTCCAATTTTTTTCTCTGCTGTCTTTCCATTTTTTTCTTCTTTTTCTTCTGTATCTTGTGATTTAGCCTCTTAGTTGCTTTAGGGTTTCTCTCTGAGGGTTCTGTTAAATCATCCCCAGATACAAATCCATCATCATTGCATCCAGGATCTTCAACTGCAGCTGCAAAGTCTCCAACCGAAGGATGAGGGACATCATCTACAGCCTCTTCTTTCTTACGTTTACTTACAGGCTCTTCAGCTTCCTTCAAGCATTTCTTATGTTTCTTCTTTCGTTTTTTCTCCTCAGGAGCTCCAGAATCTTCAGATAAATCGAGGGATATCAACATTTTATGAGTTAAATCCTCGAGTTTTCTTTTTTCTTTCAATTTAGACTTTTTAGATTTCAATGTTGGTGAGTTGTCCGATAAATCTTCACTTATAAAGTCTTTAGGTGACTCTTCAGGATCAAGCCTAATAGTTAAAGTTTCTTCATTGTCTGAACCTAAAACTTCACATTCCATTTTCTCATGTTTTCTCTTCTTTTTACGTTTTACTTCGACTGTTATCCAATCGGATGATGTTGATGGTCTTGCTAAAAGTTCCTGCTCTTGTCTCTCAATTCTTGCGAGTTTTCCAGACAATTTTAGCCCGTGTCGAGCACCTTTGTGGGCAGTTCTTCCTCCACAGGCTTTGAAAATTTCTTCATCCGTTAAAAATGGAAGGGTTTGACATTTTTCAGTAATTTTCAATTTATTTTTCAAGTAATCCTCGTCCTCAACGCTTTTACCATCTTGTAGAGTTGATGTTTTAATAAAACTACCGAAATGAAGATTATTATCTTTCTTCATTCTTCTCAGAGTGAGTTCTGATTTACTTGTGACTATCTCCACAGCATCTTTGTCTTTGACATTGAGATTTACCCTTTGAGAATCTGATTTTACTTGAAGATTGCCTGAAGCTTTATTGTAGACGTGCTCCCACCAGTTGTACTCAGCTCCACTGTGACCAATTCCAGTTGTGTCGAACTTCAATTTTGGTTTTAGAGCGTCGACTATACCGTTTTCGTTTTTACCAAGTCCTTTGCCTGAAAAATAAATTATTTATTATCAATTTTTTTTCTTCTTTCTTCATTTCTGAATAACAGTTATTGCAAAATAGAAATATGTAAACATAACCCACGATATTGGAAGAATATAAAGGAATTTTTCACGATTTAGAATTTTTTTTAGGATTTCTTACCCTCGGTCCATCCGTACTTCAATAACTCATTTTTAGCGAAATTCGACATTTTTTTTCAATGTTGTTACTCTTTTTTTTTTTAAGGCAATGTGTTGAACATTTTAAGGGTTCTTCTCCTGTTCTTGTCGTCATCAGGATGATGAATTGTGTTGGTGTGTGCATATATAGGCTGGTATCTATGTGTAGATCTTAGTCGGAATATGTCACTTGGAATATTACAGTGGCGCCAGATCAATGTTTAGCGCCAAATTTGAAATTGGGTAAAGGAGGTTTTAGTGCGGATTAAATTCAACACAGAACTTAGGATAACACATTAATAAATTATTTTATATTTCTAAACTTTTTATTTACAAATATATAACATTTAAATTTCCCTAACAGAGCCAAAATAGCACCCTCCCCTTTAATTACTGGAAATATTAAAATCACGCGAGTGTGAAAAATATTTTTCTAACGGTGGAGAAAATCTCTCAACTTAAAATTATTATTATTATAAGAGAATTTTTCACTTTTTTTTCAAAATATCAAAAACTCAGAAATAAGTTCATCAATTCAGCTCAATTTCGACCCATTAAGAAGTAGAAAAAGTGTACGTTTCGTGGAGATGAAAATAAACCAATTTAATCAAAAATTTGATGGATTATCAACAGCTTCTAAAAAGTCAAAAATTGTCAATTTCATTGTTTTATTTTCCTCACGATTGTTCCCTCATGTGGACGGAATGGATGATCCCTATTCTTTTTGTTGATGGATCTCCTGTACCGATGAGAGTCATCGTTGCAGACCCGCTCATCGGTAATACTAATGACTAATTAAATATTTAATGATGTTATTGCTATTCTTTTATAATCTATCGAGTGCCTCTAAAACTCGGATAATCAATAGTATGGTTACTCACGAATTAATGCTATTCAATTATAGATAAATGCAGACAATGGACAGGGAATTGAAACGTAAGAATGAATGGATCACCTCATCATATTCATATAACCGTAACTAGACTTTAATATTCAAGAATGAAATATTCTAAAAAAGACATTTTTTGAGCTCTTCGATAATCTTCACACACACTTATGAGTCATGGTTTTTTTTATAACTATTTAGATTTATAACTAGTTTTTTTTCTCACGACATCTCTTCAATTCATTCCATATTGTGTGCATTGTAGTAGGATTAACGCTGTGTCTTGTGATAAAACTTTTAAATACACAAGCATCCAGTTTAGATTGAACATAAGTGAAGCCAGGATGATCAACTGGTTTTAATTTTGCATTTATTGCACATAGTCCTGTTACGTAAACATCTTCAATATGGAGAAGGGGAATTGATAGGGCTGATTCATATAATTTTGAAGCAACATCTAAACTCATTACGTAGCTATGGCCCGACAAATAATTGGGGTACATCTCCTCTGAGAACATGTATTTGGGTGTGTACCTATGACAAAAAATCATCCGTTAACATTGTTTCAATCATTCTTCGGATTATTTTTCAACCAAAGAAATTGGTTATCACAGCAAGAGAAAGATAATTATAAATAAATAACGAGTTAAACATCACCATTTATTCTTTGGATCTAATATTGGACGTGTAGCACGGATCAATGATCCAATGAGAGTACCAGCACTACGTGATCTCGATTCCAGGCTTCTCACAAGGTTATCAATATTTATGTACACGTCATCGTCCACTTTTATAAGGTAAGTTGCCTGTGGGCAATTGGTGATAGTCCATTTCAACATCATTGCTGATTTTATCGTTAAATTGTTGTAATCGTCTATGAATTTATCTTGGATTATATCTCCATATTTATGGTTCTCTTCTAAAATGGAATTCTGCAAGGAAGAATGAGAGTATTTATAAGGTATTCAGTGTTAGTTTGTGAATAATATAAAATAAAATAGGATGAAAGAATTAAAAGATCAGATTCATCTGAAGGATTTAGTCAAGTTCTATATTTAACAAAAAAATTGCAATAATCACTCACGTTAAGTGTTTCATTATCACTCTTCCCAAGTAGAAATACAACTTTAATATTAGTCAAATTGTAAGAATTAAGATCTGCCTCACTACCCCAAGTATCTCTAATGACAATTCTTTGTTTCTGATGATCAACTGCCGAACAAACGACAATTAAAATATATGGCGGTGTTGAATGCGTGCAAATGTCATCTGGACTCAGTACAGTTATGTTATCCAATGGATGGATGTACAAACTCAAATTTCTCGATGTATTGAATCCCCAGCCACGTACTTCCACTGTAATAGGTCAACAAAATAACTTAAAAACATCTTCCAATGTCTTCTGGATAAGATAAGTTCTTGAAGGCGTGATTCTTATTTTCGAATGTATAAATATCTTTGAGTTCAAGTTGCGTGAAAGCCTCGAAAATCCCGAAGGAGATATTGTCTTACCTATTTCAAGTGATCCTGCTAGTATTGAATGATAGGCTGGCACATGTAAAAGAGTGACAAATGCTAGAATCATACAGCCGACGCCCAACAGGCGTACGAATGACCTTTTCCATTTGGCTGATGGAATCCCATTGGAAATAAGACATGAAAATTCATCAGATTAATTCATAAATATGTATGAGATCATAAAATCAATTTTAAAAACAATTGCGTTAGAGAACAATATTTTATAATGCTTGCGATTGAAACATTTAGATTCATGCTTTCAGTCATTTGAATTCAAATATTGTAGAATGTACACACCATTCATCCGTTCAATTTATGATAGGAAAATCTTTTCACACAATCCACTTTTATTTTATTCGTTAACTTTTATTTGTCAAACGCGTCTAACGAGGACTTTGTCTGAACGTTTATAGGAATTCATCTACAATCGGTTCTGCCAGAGTACTAAATGAAAAGAGGCGCCGTGGGTTAATGAGACAGGGCCAATTGAGATACTAAGTTAAGATTACGAATGCTCTTTTGACTACCTGAGTTTGGTTTGGATTATGGAGAGGGAAAATTAGGAAATTTGTAAGTATATGACCATATTTAAGTATCAGAAGTGGATGTTGATTGAGTGGTCAGTTGCGGCAGCAGCCGAGGGATTAGGCGGTCGGGAAAAGTCTGGTATGGATGATGTCATAAGGTTTTGACAGTTGGGGTAAGATTTATGATTGAGGACTTCTAGGATTTCTAGTGAACTAAGCGAATTGATGTGATTATTATTAGCAAGAGGCGAAAAATGTAAGTGTATAAATTTATTCTGTACTATAATTTATTTGTTATACTTCAATATACATTATGGATTGTGATGATTTGATGAACCCATTTCTTCTTCAGCAATGAATGCTGGATTGTCATAAGTATGGGAAGTGTGTGAATCCATCGGTGGCCTTTGATTGTAGTGATTGCGTTCCCTCGCACCCTCAGAATCCTGATACACGTCCCTCGAGTTAGCCCGCCTGAATTGCGACTTACGCTGATGAATAACAGTCGTCCGCCGTCTTTCAAAGGCCCTCAGAACCCCCTGAGAGATGCCCATAGACGTCAACCTGGGGTTAGCCGCTGGTTCCCGGAGATTTTGCCGAAATACGGTATCGAAATCAGCTGCTAATTTCGCATGATTCTCTTTTGATATAAGTGCATGCACAGTATTTCGTTTCCTGGGTTGTGCAGCGGGATTTGTAACTTGTTGAGGAATTATCGGATGTGCGTTGTTTTCAGCGAGTCGTTGAAGACCTTTTACTATTTCACTCGCGTGACTCTCGATAGATAGTTCCGCTTCGTCTTTAGACTGTAAAGAAATAAGGTTTTGTTTTTTAAGTTTTCATCGTATAATAATAAATAATTTCTTACCACACAGCATCTCTTGAACTCGAGACTCGTATTAGCGAGAACATGGCATAATGTATCAAATCGATGCATCAACATGGCCATAAACTGAATGAAAAGAATACAAACAAATCCAACAATAAACAAACACCCAATGGGCTCCAGCTCCAGATAACTCTTCTGCAAATTAACAGTTTGATCACTCTTTTCGTACGTAATATTATAAGTCTTCCCAAGCGGCCATTCAAGATGCAAAATATCCTTCTTCAGCTGCATGAGAAACACAATTAACACGAATAGCCCATTGATCATGAAAAATTTGAAGAGATACTCATCCCGAAGACTTTTGAGTGCCTCCGCAGTCCTTGCCAATTGTTCCTTATCCTCTTCAATAGGATAAAGATATTTTTTAATCAATCGTGTCCAGAAAACTTCCTCTTCATGCGTCAAAAACTCAACCCCCCCTTTGCTCAAATCCTTATCCCTGATCCAATAAGGAGAAACCAAAAATGTCCCTGATTTATCTCCAATCACTTCTTCCTCGGGGTCTGAATGACCCTCCAGAAGAATCTCAGGATCCTCCACCATTTTATCATCGTAGTCCTCCATTTTATCTTGCACAAGCTTCTGAATTATTTGTTCATTCGGCAACTGACTAACCTCAGTTTCTTTCTCCTCTAAACTATCCAAGCGTTTTCCAATACGACTTAAAGATTCACTGATAATCTCTAATTTCTTTTCCACTGGAGATGCCTCATTATGTGTACATAACATACATCTGAATAATCCAGCAAATGAAAAATCAATGGCTCCCTTATCTTGTTTTTCCTTTATCAAAGACTCCTTCTGAGAATTTTTCGACTGATTCTTACCCTTATCACTTTCAGAACCGCTCTGATCAGGATTCTTAGAGCCCACAGATGGTTTAGACTCCCTTGTTCCCCACGTGACATTATTCAAATTGAATAACGAGTAAATAATGAGCAACATGTACATCGATGGTACCGTTATATAATAAATAAGCCCACAGATTAAACAAAGCCATTCTTGAGGATGTAGCAACCCAGCAATCACCAACTGCAGCGCAACGACAAAAAATAAAATAGTCGTTGGTGCAGCCCATCCATCCTCCGTTATCTGTATCATGATTCCAACCAAGACGACTACCATCATGAGACCATAAATGGCAGAGATTATGGCAGCCACGAAAAGCTGAATTTTCTCCTTGCAGAAGAAGCAGATGACAACGAATATTCCAATGGGTAAGAGATTATACAGGAAACTCGTCCAGTGCTCAATTCTGAATGCAGCCACGAAGGCCCCCACGAGCATAAGGAAAATGGTGCCAGGGCCGAGAACTGTGGAGCCCATGAGGATCCATTCGTAGACGACGTACAGCCATGAGATGTTGTCGTTAATCTCTCTAGTTTCTTTGGAGGTGCTCAAGAGGTCTAGAATATTGGCTATTGTTGATGGAATCCATCGTCTTCTTTGATTGAAGAACTCATTGAAGGTTTCTGGGGCATGGGTGTACGAGTCTGAAGCTGCACAGTACTCGACCTTGCCGCCTGCTTGAAGGACTAGGGTGCACAGCCATCGATCTTCACCTTGATCATACTGGACGTAATGTCTAGCTTCGCTGGAAGTAGTAGCGTATTTCCGCATTACGTTGTCCTCCATTAACGTTTTGGCGCGAAAGAGGGAAAAGGCACCGGGGCTGCAGAGAACGCTTCCTATGACATGTTCCGTGGACTTTTGCAGCCAGTGGCCTATCGCGTACTCGAACATTTGGTACCAGACCATTGGGCCTGAGCCCATTGGGTGGATTCTTCCGCATGCTGCCCCGAGCTCTTTGTCACGCTTCATCAGGTGGAGGAGGACTATCACGGCATTTGGATCAAAGTCAATATCACCGTCTAGGGTTAGGAGGTAAGTGTTCTCTGCCATTACTGCTTTTTGCGTGATGGAGTAGGTTTGACGGTCCATTAGGCGATGCCCGAGGAGGTAGTACATGTACATCACCTGGAATTTTACGAATAGTCGATAGTCTTCAAAAAATTATCATGAAAAATAGCTTCTTACCTGACTCCATCGTTTCCTATGTCGGATCTTGTTCTTATCCTTCAAATGAACAGTAAGCAATGTTTTCCCCGGTAATACCCACTCCAATCTGCCCCCATAGGGTGCTGGATACTTCATGGGAGGGGTCGCGAGAATACCCAGTCTCGTCACAGATTGCTCCATAGCCTTGATGAAAGTCTTCACATACAAATTCACTTCAGTATCGTTCTCACTGTGATGACAGGGTTCTCGTGGATTACAACCATGCATGCATTGGAAGGCATCATCAAAGTACACGTGGGTCTCCAGTTCATAATAATCGTCAATTCGCACTTTGTACCACTTCTGAGTGAATCTAGTTGCTGATCTGTACAGATCCAACTTAATCACACTATTTATAAACTTCATCATCTCGTCTTCTAACTCGTGCCACATTGTCGCACAGACATGGATCTTGGTGACGCGATCGTTGTCTTTGGTGTTTGGGGTGACACCAGGAGCGTCTTTTCTTCGACTGAGCATCAGGGACTGATCGATCATTAGAGAATCATAGGAAGGAAGAGCAAATAACCGATCTGTTGTAGCGAGTCTCTCGCAATGGGGCGTCCAAATGTGCATGGTTATCCATGCTTGAGAGAGGAGCCAAGGGATCCATAACCACTGCTCCCAGTGGAAGAATATTTCTGATGATGAACCGATGTGCTTGTAAGGTAGTGAGAAAAAGATATAGTCCGGGAGGAAAGCATGGAGGGCGCAGACATCTTCTTCACGAAATATTGAGAGAACGAAGATGAAGACTATTGTTGAAGGGACTGTCAGACTCACTGGCAGGGCTAGACCAAATTCCTGCATGAGCGTTCGACTTGCAACTTTGCCTGAAACAATATTGTTATTCTAGTTGATTCCATCATATTCTATATTTTGTTCAATCGTACAATTTATACCTGTAGAATATGTGACAAAAGATGCAATCACATGCACGAGGAGAACTATCAGTGGTGTGAACGAGCTCACGAGAAGACACTGAACTTCCTCAACTGCATCAGTGACTTGTGAATAATCCGAAATGTTTGTCAATTCAGGAGTCACATTGTAAGATACATTAACTCGGTATCTTGATGTACTGGGAAAGGTATCAAAGTACTTTTCCACGCTGATGCCTTTGATGTAGATAATCGCTATGGAGGTCCCGAAGAATACGGCCATTCTACAAAAAGCTGTTATCCCTTGAATTGTGCCACGAGACAACTCGAGACGATCTTTCATGCTGGATAGGAATCTGATGAAGCCTGCGATTGAATATTAAGGTTTATCAGTCAAGTTATTCAATATTTTTTACTTTTATCCATAGATTTTTTTCATTTCAAAGCACGCGATTTTTTACCTCTTGATAAACATTGAATTATCTCGATAATGAGTCATTTTAGAGGAAAATATCAAAATACTTTTTTTGCAGAAAATTTCCCGGGCTATAAAAAAGGTCTTTTGACATTATCTTCTAAAATGGCTCGTTATCGAGATAATTCGATATTTATCGAGACGTGAAAAATCTTATTTTATTGAATAACGTACCCACTCTACTGTTAGGTGAAACATAGTTTGGCCACCATCTGCACGAAGCTAGGACCAAAACACTGGGTAACATCCATCTCGCTGTACCCTCAATGCTCCTCACAATTGGCAAAAGAAAAATGCCACTCGCCTGAGCAATGACTGCAATTACATCTCCAATCATCATTAGAATGTAATAACGACCTGATGTTCCTTCCACTCTCGTTCTCGACAGAAGACCTAAGAAAGATTTTGATCATTTTATTGTATGATTTTATAGTTAATCATCGGAAGCGAGGGGTTTTTAATTACCGAGAACAGCAGGAATGAAGCAGGTGCAACTGGTGACAGCAACTGCCAGTAATGAATTCATCTCTGGAATTATCTTCAGGAAGAGAAGAGCCATTGCTGCTGCATGGAAACTTTCCACGATGCAGATGAACGTGAGATCAGGTAACAAGAAAGATTTTCTCTTCTTGAATAACATATGATGAATTGTACTGAATAGAGTTATGATTTCTGGAACGAAAAATGCTAGAACCACGCACCAGTACCACTGAATTCGTCCCTCTTCTGACATTGTTGTGAGGAGATTTCGAGAGGTAGAAAATTTTTCTGCAATTTTGAGGTCATTTTAGGGTTTAATAATCAAAATTCAGTTATGGAATGGTAAAAACGTCCATTTCATTTTGAAAAAAAATTAGTTTTTTGGAAATATCTCGGAATCTATGAGAGATAACGAAATTTTTGTAAATACCATTTTTGTAGAGCAAAGTGAGATCTAAAAAAAAGGTTCTTATAAAAATTTCGCCATCTCTCATAGATTCAGAGATATTCATCAAAGACTGATTCTAAAGTTGAGTGAATTTGAAAAAATAAATAAAGTGTTATAGTAAATAAATGTAATTCAATTTACCTCTTTGATAATCGCAATATTTGAGTGGTGTCCTTCGTTCAATTTGAGCAGTTGCTAGCAAAATAGCTGCTTTAGCAAACACTCCTCCACCAAGTACTAGGGTAAATAATATTAAGTATGTCAGTACTTTGAGTGCCTTAAGAGCATTCTCGTAGAAACTCATATCAGCATTTGACCCAGTTTTCGTTTTTGGTGGAAAATAACGAAATAAATCCCAACCCCATATTTCCTCCTGTGATCTGCAATAATTTATTGCTCAAATTCACATTTTTAACTACCTAATAAACCATTCATCTGTTATTTTCGTTACGAAGTAGTAAAAACCGTAATAGATCAGATTCGAATCATTTACCATTTATAGATTTATCTCGAGAAGGAGTGGTTTTAGGAAAAAATGTCAAAAAACATTTTTGTGGAAAATTTTGTCAGCTACAAAAAAGGTCCTTTGACATTGTAGTCTAAAATCACTCATTACCGAGATAATTCGATATTTAACCAAATTTGAAAAATTCACTCTTTCAATCAAGTTTCACAAGTTCTTTAATCATTTGATAAGTTCATTGACATTACTCTTGCATTTTATCTGCTTTTTCCTCATCCTCACTCGAATTTTCCTCCAACTCATCAAGAGAATCTAGGTAACTCAGCCTCCGGCTGTTACTACTAGTCGCCATATTTTTCAAGTAGAAAAAGATATTCCCACAAAATTGATTTAAAAAAAACTACAAACAAATGGTATCACAAAACCATTCACACAGATTGTCATCACAATCCTCACTGATAGTATGAACAACATCGATCCCTAGCTACACATTATCAATATCAATATCGATGTTGATAAGATTTTCAGAAACTCTATTGGGACAACTGATTGTTCAGTTATCCCCAATTGAGATAGAACAAAAGGGATTAGATGATATGATTCACTTTTTCATCAACAATCTATGATCATTACGCGATAGATATTTTTTACGAATGATAGGATCTTTTGATAACAATTAAATGAATACGTGTAGTAATATTTTTCTCTGATATTTTTATTTCAGGGTAATACAAGAATTACAACGATAAGAGACAGAATCTCAATGTTGAGCTTCATTGTTACAACGTCAATATATACATCATATCGAATGGATCATGAGTGAAGTTTTTTATTTAAATTTGTGGTCTAGTCATCAGAAATAAATATAGGTACACTTGTTCGATTTAATTTAATTCATCTCATTAATTGTCCGATTATCTCCGTTGGGAGTAACGTTAGGGAAAATTATCAAGAGGCCTTTTTTGTAGAGAATTTCATGGGCAACAAAAAAGATCTTGTGATATTTTCCCGCATATTGCGTTGTTTTCAAGATAAATGCATATTTATGAAAAAATATCGAAATTGATTTATTACGATTCACTTTGCATCTACAGCATCATCTCATCAAATGTCCATTCTCCATCAGACTCCCTTCATCAACGATTCCCATAGATGCAAGGAATACCAGCGCTGCTCCTTGTTCAGCCCATTTTTTATTCTTCTCCCTGGAAAATAACGAATTCATGATTAATAAAGTTCATATTTAAAAAAATCCTATAAACATGTTTTACAGGCACAATTTCCTATAGAAATCCTCCCACTTCAATAGTAAAGTCGTAATAGATAACAGAACAGTCGATCTCTCTCGATAAACATCGAATTATCTCTATAATGATTGATTTTAGAGTAAAATGTCGAAAGACCTTTTTTGTAGCCCGAGAAATTTCCTACAAAAAAGATTTCCAGATATTTTCCTCTAAAATTACTCATTATCAAGATAATTACATATCTATTGAGATAAAAATAAATTTCTCTTACTTTTCACAACTTTGCTATTGAATTTCTTATATAATTTCCCCAAAAAACAATTCAATTACCAGAAAGTCGAGCTGAACTTTTGCCCATCAACCGTAACAATAGACCTAAACAATTTATCCTCACTCCACGTATCATACCCAGGAAGTTGCCTCTTTTTATTATCCCTAAGCCACTTCAAAAGCCTGGACTTGGGCAATTCAGCGTCACAACTATAATAATTTCTCAGAAATGCAATGCGCATAAGCGTCACATCCTCATTCCCCTCCTCGCGTTTTCGCTTCAAGCTCTTATCGGCAACATCACCAATTGAGACAGGTTGAACCTGAAAGCGTCCCTGAAGTCCCCTCATCTGATACTCTTTTGACTTCTGACGACAGTAGACATCCATATCAAAGACTTTGCAGATCTGTTCAAGGGTCTGAGCAGCTAGGAACGTCTTCCCCGTTGGGGTTTCCTGCAGATCCCTCAGAACATTCTGAACGCAGTATTTTGTGTTAGATGGAGAATTATCAAAATCTATTGCATATTTCAAATAGGACTTGATAACTTCCTCTATAGGAAGAAGTCCCTCCTTCCTGAAGATTGAGCAATTCCATTCAGCACTTCTTGCTATCATGACGCTGCTGCAGCCAGTCGACATCTTGAATTTTTCAATATCCGAAAATTTCTCGATTTCTTTGGATCCGCCATTTGCAATAACTGGGATTGGAAGGCGTTCGGATATTATTCGAATCATATCGTTTCTGTTCGAGTGTTGAGGTCTTTCTTTGACTGTTCGGCCGTGAACAGCTATGGCGGATATGCCTGTGGAGACTAGGGCATTGCAGAGGTCCAGGGTCTTGTCGAGATCCTCAAAGACGCGAATTTTGCAGGTAACTGGGATTGAGAGGTTTTTTACGAGTGTCGTGAGGATGTCTTTTGCTTTGTCCACTTGGGTCAGGAGGGCTGCTCCCATGCCCCCCATGAGGGAGAAGCTCTTTGGACAGCCCATGTTTATGTCGATGGCGGAGACGTCGGGTTCGATCAACTTTGCGACCTTGAGGGCTCGGGTTGCGTCACTGGTGCCCAGTTGAAAGACCAGGTGGGTAGTTTCACGGGGAGTTGTGCGGAAAATTATGGTACCGTCCGTGCGGTCTATGTAGTCAATTGTTCCGAGGATATCTGTGGAAATAGGGGGTATTCCATTTTTTTGGGCTGAGATAATAGATACATGTATTTTTTCTTATTTCGAAAAATAATAGAAAACTAAGAAGTTATAGCTAATTAAAAAAATCTACATTATGACGTCAGAATGATTATTATATGACGTTAATTTGTCAATTAATAATCATTTATAAAAATGAAAAAAAATTTGCAAAAAATTGAAATTAAAGTGCCGGTAAATACAGACCATTTTCCCGCCGTATCGACCTCAACATCTTGAAATCTACAAGCTCTTCCGTGTAGACAATATCGGCGCCGTAGTCGAGGGCAAGTAGCCGCATGGGCAACGTCCCAATGCGCACCATAGGCGCCAAAATTACTTTGTTCTCATAGCACAATTTTTCACGCGACTCCGTCATCGTGAGATCACAATTATCAACTCCTCTGATACCCAATTACTCAAATCACAGGATCAAGTGTCCAGAGGAATGTCCACACACATGTCACGGATATGTCAACTGAGTTCTGAGGGAAATGACCTTCGCAGACTGTAGTTCCCAATAATTCCGCAAGCACGTGCGCAATCTCGAGAATTAAAATGCGGGAAATTCGAATATCAGATTTATGGGAGAAAAAAATGGGAAAAGATCAATAAATCTGAAATATTTTCGTGAAGACATTTTCTGTGGGACAAAAACTGATTTTTATTAATTGATATTTATCTTCTAAATTAGTGATTTTAGTGGAAAACGTCAAAACATCTTTTTTCTACCTCATAACATTTCCAACAAAAAATATCACTTAACATTTCTTCTAAATCCCCTCATTACCAAGATAAATCAATATTTACTATTACGTGATCAATTGTTCTATTCTCTCATTACATTTTACCCATTCTCAATTAAAATCATTCGATTTTTATTTATCACTTAATCAAATTTTTAATAAATAAACTAAAATCTCCCGATTTTACCCGTGCCCCAATTCTCATGGTCTGCAGAAGAAAGTTACCAAAAACAATTACGACCCCCCTCCCCCTTCCCACCCTTTCATGGAACAAAAACCCTCCTCCCTAGAACCATTGCGACCCCTCTAAAACCTTACAAAAGCCTTTTTTGAGAAAAAAAAAAAAACGGATAGGAAAAAAAAACCGTTCAACGGTTGCCGCCGCCGCCGTGCGACTTAGCCGAGATGTCCCGAGTCCATCCGAGCACCACCGATTATTCTCGCCTCGGGATAAAATGGCGGCATTGGCAAACTTTTCGCCGACGATATTCGACAGAGTAGATTGATTACGTTGTATTTATATTTGCCAGTTATCCTTGTCCTTGATATAAAAATCACTGAATAAATATAAAAATAGTTATTCTAATCAATCAATTGATTGATCAATCAATAAATCAAAGTGTTAAGTGTGTGAGAACCAGTGGAAATAAGTGAAAAATAAACAATAACCAAGAAACACAAATTGGCAAGTTGGTGGTGTCATTGGTCATAAGAGCGGCCCGATGCGGCTCATGAACATTTTAGCTCGCGCTAATGATGACTTCGATGCTGCCCAGCTTTAATCCGCCTATCGTTAAGCGGCTGCTGGGCTGGAAAAAGGCCGAGGGTGAGGACAAATGGAGCGAAAAAGCAGTTAAAAGTCTTGTTAAAAAATTAAAAAAGTCAACCGGCCTCGAGGAATTGGAGAAGGCCATCACTACACAGAGCTGCAACACCAAGTGCATAACTATACCCAGGTAATTTTAATTAATCATTGATTATTATTTTTTGAGGATAAATCATTTTTTAAAATCAGAAATTAACATTTCGTGATTATAAATAATCATTTTTTGACCATTTTATTGATTATAAAGTCATGAATTAATTTATTTCTATTCAATTATTTTCAAAATCATAAAATATCGTCTGAATTTCTCATCATTTTCGTCATTACTTCATCATGATAATCATGAATATGTTGAGTATATGATGACACCCACGTAGTTAACACATGTTAATTTACATTTTAAAATGATTTATTGGCTGTGGGTTTTTATTAGAGGATATTTCATCATTCGTTTTCCTCAATTTAATGAGAGATTTATTATTTGATTTTGAGATATGAATTGAGGATTTTGGGATGGTTTATTGTTTATTGGATCTGTTAATGGGGCATTTTTGGGGTGTTCGATGGAGATCTCTTTGTTGGTAGAATGAGTGAAGATGTTGGGTATATATGTGGGTATACATGCGCAGATGATGGCCGTGCGCAACCAGAGGCAACACTTGCCAAACTTCGATTAGAGATGATCATCATGGGAGAGTTGAGACGAGCTGTCGTGATCAAGAGTAATGTTGTGGTATTGGTTGGGTTTTGTTGAGGAAGGTTCATGGGAGATGGAAGTTTTGGGTGATTTATGCAGCTCTCAGGATTCTTCTTCAAGGTTTTTTTTTATTTTTCATCATCGAAAGATGATTTTTTTAAGTATCAGAATCTTGAATCTCAGTTTTTTATGAATATCTCTGGATGTTATGGAGATAGAGAAATTCTCAAGGACACCTTTTTTCTAGCTCTGATTCCGCTCTACAAAAAAGGTTCTTATGAAAATTACGTCAACTCCATTAGATCCTGAGATATTCATGAAAAACTAAAGTGTTGTTCAGGTGAATTGACTCTTTTTTAATCCTGTTCTATTCATTTAGTTTTTGTTTTATTTTTCTTCCATTTCCTCACACAAATTAATAATTTTCGAGGTTGTCAAACAATTTATGACTGTCAGTAATTAAAATATCTCATGATCTATCCATAAAACTCAATGGTTATACCAGTTAATGTTCAACTTGTCCTTGGCGTCACAATCTTTCTTTTTATAATATTCTATTTTTAATTTTTTTTTTATATTTCTACTACTGAATTATATTTCACAAAACTTGTTCTCAAGTACCTTTACTGGACAAAACCATGTGAGTTTAAATTCCGCAGCTAACTGTATAGAATCTGAGGATTGCAGGCAACAGTAATGACACGTGTGAACCATGGTATTATAATCTGGTTTGTACAGGGAGTACAGAGTGGATGAGGCAGACATAAACATTAAGTTGAAAAAAAAAATGAAAAACCTCAAACTTAACGATGTGATAATTACTGGTTTAACGTTCTATATCTCTTGAAAACAAACATTAAATTTTCTCATTTACTGAATATCGATTTATCTCGATAACGAGTGATTTTAGAAAAAAATGTCAAGAGACAGTTTTTGTAGGCCTGAAAATTTCCAACAAAAAATGTCTCTTGACATTTTCTTCTAAAATCGCTTGTTTCTGGGATAAATGCGGAATTATTGAGAATGCAAAATTGAAAATTCCGTTTTTTACAATTGACTTTAAAAAATCGATTACACAAATTTATTGATAACTTTGAAATGGAGAGGTTTAGGAGAAAATTTCAAAAGAGCTTTTTTGTTGGAAATTGTCTCACCTAAAAAAAGGGTCTCTTTACATTTTCTTCTAAAATGATTATTTTTCGGGATAAATGAATAATTAGCAAAGATGTTGATTCACCACCGTAAAATCTATTATCAAAGTTATTAAATCTCTTATTCTTATTCTGTCTATTCCCCAGACATTCCGTCTGCACTCGCCTCTCCGGTTTTAACGGTTAACTTTTATTTCTTGCGCATGTTGCGTAATACTGAAGACCACAGAAGCTATTACTTGTGGAAAGCGTTCCATAATTTTCATTAGAATATAAAACACGTGGGATTCATTGAACGAAATAAAGAATTTTATCGTATCGATTTCGATGGATTTGGAAGGATGATTGGATATGAATAACGGAATAATCCTCGGAGAAATGGTGATAACGAGGTATCAGGAGGCGATGGGATGACCTACCTCAATCGTTGACGCGTAACCGAGAGACCCGTGACTAGTGGAATTCTAAAATGACGGTGAATACTCGTTTCGACACTCCTTACTGAATTCATCGTGAATACATTCGTACAGGCTCTGGTGTAAAATTTTATTATTATTCTTCAATGTGTAGACGAACTTATCCTCGGGGTTACGTCTCTCCTCCTCCTCTCATTTTAATTCAATTCGATTTTTGAGAGAAAGGAAAATGATAGATTTGATGATTGATAATTGAATTATGGGTCAATTTTTTGGTGAATATCTCGCAATCTAAGAGAGACATCGAAATTTATGGGGAGACCTTTTTTGTAGAGCAGAGTGAGATCTACAAGAAAGGTCCTTATGAAAATTTCGATATCTATTGGATTTCGAGATATTTCCCAAAAACTGATGTTTAAATCAGTTGTGGTAAAACCAGATGAGTGAACTCATTTTCAGAGATAGTTTTTGATAAATATCTTTGAATCCGAAGGATATACACAAATTTTCATGGAGACCTTTTTTGTAGAGCTCAATGAGAGCTATAAAAAAGGTCCTCACTAAAATACCCCAATCTCCCATGGATATCGAGATATTCACGAAAAACTGAACTACAATACAGTTGTTTAATGATAAAACGAAGAGATCAATTTTTGGAAAATATCTCGGAATTTAAGAGAGATGGCGAAATTTTTGTAGAGACCTTTTTTCTAGCTCTCATTTCGCTCTCCCAAAAAGGTCCTCATGAAAATACCGCTATCTCCTCTAGATTCAGAGATATTAATCAAAAACTCTCATTGGAATATTTGATTCTGGTGTGAATGCCCGAAGAATCTATTGAAAACGTAGTGAAATTTCATTTCACTGACAGACATTAATCGATTACTGTCTCGACGCGCACCTCCCGACAATAACGATTAATTGATAATGTGAGTATATGGGTGTTATATATGTTCATGCAGTGAGAGTTTATGGATAAATTCATATAAGTATTTTTTGTTCCATCAGTCGTTGGATGTTTTAATATTCTGGGTGCAATTTTGCGAGGCGTCGTTTGGAAATAGCATACAGTTGTATCGAGAAAGCGCGTGTAACGGCGCCCGTTACACTGTCCTCTCTTCCTTCTTAGTCTCTCCTTCTGTTCCCCCGTCATCCCGAGGCCCTTCTATCCCCCTCTTTGGGGTACTTGCTAACGTGCTTGGTACACGGCAGTTTCGGTTGTGGTATTTATCGTGTGATACGAGATAACTGACCTACCTCTTCAATTTTTAAACCGGTTTTTTGATACGTCCGACAGGAATATCGTCGACAAAGGGTATAGTCAGGGAATAAATATTGAATTAGGAAATTGATATTCAGTCTTTTGCGGATGTCTCTGAAATTACTGGGTTTTGGAAAAAATGTCAAGAGACCTTTTTTTGTAGAGAATTTGATTTACTAAAAAAAATGTCTCTTGACATTTTTCTCTAAATCCAGTAGACTCCGAGATATTTGCTTCAAAATGGGAAGATTTATATTTTCTCGAATATCTTCAAAACCACTGGGTTTAGAAGAAAATGTCAAAAGAGCTCTTTCGCAGAGAATTTAATTACCAAAAAATAATGTCTTATGATATTTTTCTCTAAATCCCCTAGATTCCGAGATATTCGCAATATAAATGAAAAAAAAAATTATAATTAAATTTTCCTCAACCTGAATCCCCAAATTTCAACTCTAAATCAATAAAAAATTGAAATTTCTACAAAATTGAAAGTTTTTTACAATTGCAGACATCTTATCACACATCTTATAACAAATTTTCTCAAGTTTTCTTCAAAAATTAAAAAAATCCAAGAGAAGGATAAAAAAACCACCACCGAAGGTATTACATAAGAGATATCGCCTAGTATCATGCGATTGCAATTGAAAGAGTATAACTCCAATGGCGTTTGCCTATCGTTCACTCATTGTGAACTATTACCAGTCGTGCCTCGATGTACACAACTATAGTCCTCGAGAATTAATGGAAACATTATATCAGTGGTTAACAATATGGAATTGAGAAAATCGAGTTCATGCAAAGTAACAATTTCCTTGATTACCTATAAAGTAACTGGATGTTATCTTTTCACTTCTCAGTGAATAAAAATACTCTGGAGAACTCTAAGAATACTCACTTTCATTATTTTTAATTATTTTTTTTATGGATTTTCATTCCTTTTAATTCTTCAATCACACAATGTTGTGAAAGAGGTCTATTATCATGATCATTAGATCAAATTATGTTATTACTCTTTATTGTTGTAGTGGTGTGATGTGTATATTGATTATTTCATCCAAGAAATTCAACAAAAGTACTCTGAGAACATTCTGAGTCATCTTAATGAATAATATTCAGTGGATATACAGTAAGTGGAGAACATTTGTGCTCCTCTCCCTTCGGATCATTTTTCTTTTTTCTTCTTAGTCAACTGGCCTTGAGCCTGGTCCCACCGAAATATGAGCTAGAGTATTTTTTTTAAATGGAGCTCTTTGTTTCACTCTTGATTGAAATCTACGTGACAGTGAAATGTCGAGTTTTTTATTTTATTTATTAATTATTTGTTTTTTGAAGATATCTCTGAAACTACTGGGTTTAGGGGAATTCATTGAGGGACCTTTTTTGTAGAGAATTTAATTTGCTAGAAAAAATGTCTCTTTATATTTTTCTCTCAGTCCAGCAGTTTCTGAGATATTTGTGATAGAATGAATATGAAATTGTTGGATTTTGATTGTGAGAGGAGAATGGAAAATGATGAAATGTCGAGGTCATTTTTTTTTTTTAATTGTGATAAGGATAGTTTCTGGGTGGGAGATAAGCTGATGAGTTGGGCACTGGATATTGGTGTTATCGGACTGTTTATTTAGGATTGTTTTTTTCAGGCCTAGTCCCGGCGGTGTTGGTGACAACGGTGTACAGGGTGTGAGGGGCAAGGGATTGCCCCACGTTATTTACTGTCGTCTTTGGCGCTGGCCGGATCTACAGTCACACCACGAGCTACGAGCTATCGAGCACTGCGAGTACTCATTTACACAGAAGAGAGACGAGGTCTGCGTTAATCCTTATCATTATCAGAGAATTCAAACGCCAGGTGAGCATTTTTAAGAATCTCAGAGTTAGAGTTTATGGTGAATATCTTATAATCCAAGGGAGATATCAAAATTTTTGTTGGGACCTTTTTTGTAGAGCAGAATGAGATATACAAAAAAGGTCTTTATGAAAATTTTGATATCTCTATTGGATTTCGAGATATTCACGAAAAACTGAACTACGATGCAATTGTTCAATGATAAAACAGGATGAGTTAATTGAAAGAGATTAGATTATGGTGAATATCTCGGCATCTAAGAGAGATGGCGAAAATTTTGTAGAAACTTTTTTTCTAGCTCTCATTCCGCTCTACAAAAAAGGTCCTTATGAAATTTCCGCTATCTCCTCTAGATTCGGAGGTATCCATAAAAAACAAACTGGGAGTATTCAATTGAAATAAAAAAGCATATAAAAATACGAAGAATTCATATAAAATCGTTAAACATTCATCCCGAAAGAATAATAAAAAAACCAGTTGACTAATCTTGGATATTTTCCTCAAGTATTGCCAGCGATTCTCGTACCTCGGCACAATCTATCCGGTGACGAGTCAGTACTTTACAACACATCGTTGGAAGAGTTGAGTGTCAGTGTACCGGAGAATACCAGTTTTCACGCAACACTTAATCATCGACACAATAATCAACAGAGTATACCGCAGTCACCTCATCAGCAACAGCATCAACCAAATAATCCTTATCAGGGTATGCAGAGTATGCAAGCAACGAGTCCAGCGAGTGTTGGGAGTCTTGGTAGTGTTCAGGGATCACCACATCCAACACCAGGCTCGATGGATCCACCAGCTGACACTCCACCACCTGGTTACATCAGTGAGGATGGTGATAACATGGATCACAATGACAATATGTCGTTGTCACGATTGTCACCCAGTCCTGTTGATGCACAACCTGTCATGTACTGTGAACCTGCCTTTTGGTGAGTTTTTTATTTTTTCAGTTCTTTCAAAATATCTTTGAATTGAAGGAAGATGGGGAAAATTTCATAGAGACCTTTTTTGTAGGGGAGAATAAGAGCTACAAAAAAGGTCCTTATGAAAATACCTCTATTTCCCTTAAATTTAAAGATATTTGCAAAAAACTGAACTGTTTCGAAGAGAAATTCATTCTTCAAATTGATTATTAACAATGGATAATTCACAGGTGTTCAATAAGTTATTACGAACTGAACACGAGGGTGGGCGAGACATTTCACGCCTCCCAGCCAAGCATAACGGTGGACGGTTTCACGGATCCAAGTAATTCCGAGCGCTTTTGTCTCGGTCTACTGTCAAACGTTAATCGAAATACCGTGGTAGAGCAAACACGGAGGCACATTGGCAAAGGTGTTAGACTCTACTACATCGGTGGTGAAGTTTTTGCCGAGTGTCAGTCCGATTCCAGCATTTTTGTACAGAGTCCAAACTGTAATCAACGTTACGGTTGGCATCCCGCTACCGTTTGTAAAATACCACCAGGTTAGTTTAATATTACTTGAGGCCATTTCTTTGATTTCTCCTACTCATTACATAACAATTTCTCTTGTAACAAAAGTTTTTTTCAATTAAATTCAATCATGAAATGTCAAATATTTGATTGATCAAAATTTATGTTTTTCTTAATTAATGATTATCTAGGGAATAGATGGATTTACGGGAAAATATCAAGAGATCTTTTTTGTAGAAAATTTTATAAACTACAAAAAAAGTCTCTTCTCATTTTGTCGTAAAATCCCTTGTTATCGAGATAATTGACTAATAAGTAATTAATATGAGTTGGTCAAATGAATCAAACTGAGTTAACAATGAAATGAGTGGTTTTAGGAGAAAATGGCAGAAGACCTTTTTTGTAGATTACAAGATTCTCTACAAAAAAGGTCCTCTGACATCTCCTTCTAAAACGATTCCTTAACGAGATAATTCAACAATTAAAAATTCAAAAAATTAATCCCCAAAAAAATATTTTAAAAAATCCCTAAAAAATATCTTCCTTTCCAGGTTGTAACCTTAAAATATTCAACAATCAAGAATTCGCAGCCCTCCTCTCTCAATCAGTCTCCCAGGGTTTTGAGGCTGTCTACCAACTGACCCGAATGTGCACCATAAGAATGAGTTTCGTCAAAGGCTGGGGTGCTGAGTATCGACGGCAGACAGTCACCTCTACTCCCTGTTGGATCGAATTGCATTTAAATGGTCCCCTTCAGTGGCTGGATCGCGTTCTCACGCAGATGGGTTCACCACGTCTCCCCTGTTCCTCAATGTCTTAATCCCAGAGGTAAAATAATTGACTAAACAAACCGATAAAATGAAAAGAAATGCCATAAATCAAGTCAGCATTTCCAAGAGCCATAAAACCGAATTTCTCTCCATAAATGAGAAAGAAAAACACTCGAAGCTGGAATTTGTGTTCTTAAAATGAAAAATCAAGTCCAATTATTCAATTTTTTTCAAAAATTGCAGAAGAAAAAAAAAAATTTTTCTTTTAAAAAAAAAAAGGGATAAATGACATTCATGTATATAAAACTCATACTAAACTCATATATACTCATGTATATATGTACTGTACTGGGTATATACTCAGTCTTTTACATATTTTTATCAACAAAAAAGAACAATTAACGAGACGTATCATATACGCCCGAATTAACAGATAAAACGGTGCATTAAGGAGTATTTAATCGAATTGTGGGAAATTATAATTTCTTACGTATTTGTTTATACATATAATATATGTATTGTGTGTATCCCCAGGCTAGATATTCAACAAACCTCTGTGTATTCATTGTAGTCGATGGTTAACATTAATCAATGGATTTTAGATGATTTTTCTTTGGGAAGAGAAGAATTTTAAGACGAGTTACAGTGAATTATGTAAATACAGGTCATTTTTATAATTTTTCTCATGATTGCACTTTGATTTTTAAGGGAATAGAGAGGGCACAGGGTGATGAGGATTGTGGGAGAATAGGTTGAGGATATTTATCCACTTTGCAAAAAACTCATTTTTTCACAGCGAAGAGAAATTCTGATAATTGTCCATTTATCTCGAAAACAAGTGATTCTATCGAAAAATGTCAAGAGACCTTTTTTGTAGCTGAGTGAATGTCCAACAAAAAATGTCTCTTGACATTTTCCTCTAAAACTACTCGTTATCAAGATAATTCAATATTCAAGAATGTTTATCCATTTTTCGATGGAATGGAATTTTTTCATGGTCAAGAAAAATTCTGATTTTTTTCTTTTGACTGATAGAGAAACATATGAAAGCAAATTTTCTGATAATAAAAGATGGGATAAACATGCTTGATTAATATTTTTGGAAGAGTGGAAAATCGTTTAGGAGAGAAACTGATAAGTCTGCTACCTGCAAAATGGAGTTGGAAATAATGCTACGTATTACGGTGTCTTACCTTAGGATCGATTAATGGAGAATTTCAAGGGGTAAAAAGGGATGAAAAAAAATCTGAGGATTGTTTTGACGAATATCTCGGGATGTGAGGGAGATAGGAAAATTTTGCTGGAGACCTTTTTTGTAGATCTAACCCTGCTCTTAAAAAAAAGGTCTCTACGAAAATTTCATAATTGCATGAAATGAAAATACAAATAGTGAGAACTTGAGAGGTACACGAATTAATGTCTCAATGGAATTTTATTGTCGATAAATCCCATTGAATTATTCTCTAGTGTCTACCAATACCAGAGATGACTAGACCATTTAAAGCTATATCAAACGTACTACCATAAGCGATAATAATTTGTTACTGAAGAGGAGAGAAAGAATGGCAACATAACAATTATCTTATTCAGAGCGAGAGAGAGAGAATGTGAGAGATTAAACGAGAAAGAGAGAAAGTTCTTTATAAAGTGTGAAAAAAAAAAAATTATATTTTATTATATTTCTAAATTAGCGTCGCTCCACGTCGACCATAAAAAAAAGGGCTTTTTATAATTTTGTTGAAACAAGAGGAGATACAATTATTATACGATAAAATTATATAAAACGTGTAGTTCGTGCATCCCGTGCACGATTTTTTTGGATTTTATTCATGTTTTTGAAAGTTTCTTCATTTCTATTGGAATAAATTGAATTTTTCAAGGAAAATGATAACAAGGGGTATGAGGGGGCCAATCGCGTGTTTTTGGGTGATTCAGTAATTAATTTTTTTTTAATATTTCGTTAGTTGTGGGTAATAAGCAAATATTTGTCGAACAAGACGAGTTTGATAGAAAATCTTCATCAAATTGAAGATTATCTCGGTAATGAGGGATTTTAGAAGAAAATGTCAGAGAGCAATGTTTGTGGTTAATTGAATTCTCTACAAAAAATGTCTCTTGACATTTTTTCTCATCTTCACTCATTAACGAGATAATTAACAATTAATAAAGATGAATTTCATTGAATCGGATTATTTTATCAAACTGTTTGTCAACTTCTCTGTTAATTATCCAGGTACTGAGGAGTTTTAAGGGAAAATGTCAAAAGATATTTTTTATAGAGAATTTCAAGAGCTACAAAAAAGGTCTCTTGATATTTCAATGTATAATGACTCATTACCGAGATAATTAACAATTAATGTTTTGCCACAATTGATGTAATTTGATGTGCGTTGAAAACGTTCAGAAATCGTAAGCTTTCAGGATGTTTTTGTTAATTGATATAATTTTTATTCATCTAGATTGAAAATCAACAGCTTTTTTTTATAGTGCAGACACCCTTATCAAATATTTTAACATGATAATGATTCTTTTATCCAGAGATTATGTTTTACTTTTCCTTTTGCTACCATTTCTTACGATATTTTTTATTTGTTATGTTTACAATTACATATGATTTAACTTTTATTTCTTATCCGTTGACCGTGATAAATCCTCACGATAAATTACAATAATTACATTGTATTTGTTATCGTGAAAACAAAATTCTAGGTAATTCATTAATGAAGTCATAAACAAATCAATTATTCACATTTTTTTAATTATTCGATTATCGCGGTAATTAATGAAGATGGGAAAAAAGATCATAAGACCTTTTTTATGAGCAATTTACTTATCTACAAAAAAGGTCTCTTGACATTCTTCTTCAAAATCACTAATTCACGAGATAAATGAACAATTCAAAGAACTGATGAATTTAATTGATTCTACAGAAGCAGATTTGTACATTTTCTCAATTGTTCAATTATCTCGTTACTGAGTGATTTCAGGATAAAATGTCAAGAGATATTTTTTATTGGAAATTTCCTTCTCTACAAAAAAGGTCTCTTGACATTTCTTTTCCAAATCACTCGTTCTCGAGATAAATGAAAAATTGAAAAATTCACTTTTTACGGTTTACGATTTCGTTACTGAATTTATTGTTTATAATTTAAGAAAAAAAAAATACCTTTTTGCTGCCGAAGTCGTTGATAATTTATTGAATAATAGCTGTTACAACCTACCATTGATTCTGATTGATAAAAAAAATTGACGAAATAGTGATAAGAAATTTTATCGATAAATTTTCGTGATGTGGTATTGAATGTTAGACAATTACCCTTGCTGGTCACACGGAAGAGTCTTGCGTGGTTTTTTTTTCCTTCCCATCAATTATTATTAATAATTAAGCATTGAAATATCGAGTGATGAGTTTGATTGATTAATTAATTAATTAATTATTTTTGCGTTGAATTATTTTAATTCACTCGAATTTTAGGTTTTAAAAAGCACTTGACAAACACATAAAATGCCATGCTGTGATAGCCACTGACTGCTTCGACGAAGATTGTCCTCGTTTTTTGGTGAAACACATTCATTATAATTCGAATGCTTCCGTTGATAATTAATTATTATCAATTAATTAATAATTAGTTGAAAAAGTGGTGAAACACTCGAAATTCACAAATTTCGTCTCGATAAATATCGAATTATCTCGATAATGAGTGGCTTTAGAGAAAAATGTCAAGAGACCTTTTTTGTAGCTGACGAAATTTCCGATAAAAAATGTCACTTGACATTTTATGATAACACTGCTTGTTATGGAGATATTGAAGACAATGTGATGAAAATTTTCGAATTGAACTGTTTTACTTCAATGTTTTTGCTACTGATTTATTCTTCAAGTACTTGCCAAAACTTCGTTGAAGTAGGGCAACATTTTCAAACATAAACAAGAAGAATGAGAATATATTCATTAATATCCATAAACATGTAAACCTTATGTATGAATACATAAAAAAAATGAATTATTGTAATTTCCACGAAGTTTCATTGATCATACGAATTAATCCATTGATTCATCAAGCTGAACACGTCCACTTTGTACTCGATAAGACCATGTGTATGGCAAGTGCTCATTAGATGTCCAAGTTCAATTAAACAAATGATAATCACAGTCTCATATATATTTTAATAAATCAATTTTTTCATTTTCGTTAATGCAATTTATCTCGGTATCAAAAGGTTTTAAAAGAAAATGTCAAGAGATATTTTTTGTAGCTCGTAAAATTCTCTACAAAAAATGTCTCTTGACATTCTCTCCTAAAACCCTTTACTATCGAGATAATTTTAATTTTAACAAGCCACGAAATTAATTCGTTCCTGTTCTGTTGTGTTATTCATCCAATTATTTTGTGAACTAATGACTTTACAAAAAAATGTCAAGATACCGTTTTTGTAGGAATTTGTTTGCCTTTCAAAAAAGATTTTTTGACTTTTTCCCCTAAAACCACTCATTACCAAGATAATTCGACATTAAACCAGATTTTCAAAAAAATTACGTTCTATAACTTTACTCCTGATTTCATTCATCATAATTGTTATGTTTTGCTCAACTGTACCAAGTGCAAGAGATTTGAGAGCCAAATAGCTAAAAAAAACCTAAATAAACAATAATAATAATCATTAATGATTAACTATCAAAAACAGGATATCAAGGAATCATCAATGGGTATACTCAATAAATAATAAAACAAATAATTGTAATTTATCCGTGTATATCTGCATGACGAAGAAGACTTATATTCTACTATAAAATAATAACTATTTGATTAGAATTTAATTTCAAATTTCACGTTCAAGTTATCAAAAATGTTCAATCAACACTGGTGACGATGCCCGAACGTTATTTTTGCCTCGAGTACGATGATTGTTCATCTATTCTCGTAATTATTGAACTTATACTCAATTTAATGAATTAATTAATATTTGGTAAACGAAAAAATTTTCTTCTTGTCAAATAAAAAATTCCTACGGTTGCAGAATCCAATGGGATGACTTCAAGGTCTTCATATGCTCAAGTTATTAATTAAATAACTTGTTAATTCTCCCTCGACATGCTTCAACTGGACTCAATGATAATGACAAATTGCGAGTGAAAAAATCGTGATTATTTTGGGATTTTATCACTTATTCTGGGGGTTTTGCACGTTGTGTCAACCGAAGTTGCTTCGGCATTTGAGGGTAATCATTTTTTTTTTTGAGAGTTTAGAAGGACGATCGACGAAGTCTGGTCTGTGGCACTTGGGACGAGAGCATTTGCTTGAGGGAGAACATGCTCATGGAGAGTCCAACAGTGGCGAGTACAACTGCTGAACGAGCTGTGCCACGATCTCCGGTGCTTCTACGATATACTTGAGCACCTGCACTCTGGAATTTTGGAGTGAAATTGATTAATTAGAGGTGTTGATTGATTTAAGGGGTGAACTGATGATTTTGGAATTTTTGTTCTTGAGTTTTCGATTAATATCTCGGTATCTAAGAGAGATGGAGAAATTTTTGTTGGAACCTTTTTTATAGCTCTCATTCCACTCTACAAAAAAGATCCCCATGAAAATTCCGCTATCTCCTCTAGATCCAGAGATATTCATTAAAAACTGTTTATGAATTCAAGACACCAAAAATCAATGAATTGTTCATATTCACCTGACTTAGTGAGAGTTTAAGAGCATAATTGGCCGTGCGGGTAAGATACATCTCGTTATACCGAAGTTTTTGTGTTCGGTCTGTATCCTGCAAGAATAAACATGAACATTGATCAATTCCCCCAGTTATAGTGTCGCAATGATGATTGAGCATGAACGTCAGTCATTCATAATTATCAAAACCGAAAAAAATACAGAATAAATCAAATGATTTACTGAATGAACTCATTAGATAATTAAATACGAAACCAATACAACTCTTTTATGATTCTAATTCTAGATGCTCTGTGGCATTCTGCCACTTCACATCCATTAGGAACAACTGACAAAATCATCTTCTTATCATCGAACAGAGTTATCAGGTCAATTTAATAACTGTGCCAAATGATTTTTTCACGAATCGTCGAATTATCTCAATCAAGAGTGATTTTAGAAGAAAATATCAAAAGACCTTTTTTGTAGCCCAGGAAATTCTCCACAAAAAAGGTCTCTTAACATTTTTGCCTAAAATCACTCATTCTCGAGATAAATAAATCATTAACAAAAATTGAAAAATCCATTTTTCAGTTTCTTATTTCGCGATTAGATCACTGCATTAATTGTTCATTTTTTTTTTATTTTTTATTAAGCACAAAACCTGTTGGTTTATACAGCTGAATACAGAAAAGAGAATTATATATATATATATAAAAAAAAAAAAAAACAAATATGTATATATACAAAGCATTAATACACCTTAGAATATCTGACACTCAGTAGTTCTACAACAGTTTTATCTTATACGTCTATTTTGCAAATGTTGAGGAAATCAGTGATAATCTGGATACATTTTAGGTCTAATTGTTTGAGAATATCTTGACTATTGTATTGTATTAATTGTTCATTAATTGTATCTCGATAACGAGTGGATTTATAAATAAATGTCAATAGACCTTTTTTGTAGCTTATAAAATTCTTTACAAAAAATGTCTTTTAACATTTTCCCGTAGAATTACTCATTCTCAAGATAAATCATCATTACTTTCCCAGTCAATGAATGAAACAAAATGGTCGACTTTTCCTTTCGCGAAACGAAAGAAAGTTTCTCAACCTTCGCTTTCAGTCTCAACAGAAAAAAAAACTTGCATCACGAGTTGAGTTGACGATTGCAAAACTCGTGGCGCCAGTTATTTTTACTCCAAAAAAATAAATAATGAAAAATAAAAACAGAAATTTCAATAAAATATTCATTTTCTCCCTTTAATAACGCGAAATTATCCAATTAAACATAAACACATGATTGGATTAATGAAATGACATCAAATAATTTTAAAAATCGATAAAGATTCCTCCCGGAAGTGTCAAATCCTCAAAATCCCGAGTTCACTAATCAAGTCTCAAGATTATAAATTCACTCAACTTCGACTTTCTCTTTAATCAAATATCTCCGAATCTAAAGGAGATATCGAAATTTGTTAGGACACCTTGTTTATAGAGAAAATCAAGAGCTATAAAAAAGATCTTCACACAAATTTTGATATCTCCATTAGCCTCCGAGATATCCAACAAAAACTGATGGCGAAATAGAATAGAGTCAACTCGTTTCATCACTTTACAAATAATTTCGTGATTCTATTCGTGGAGCCAATACGCACATTCTCCTTTACCCACGTGGGTCCATAAGTGATCAGAGATGACTACAAACAAATATAAACCAAACAATAGCAATAACAACATGAGATAAAATCTCTTGTTAAAATTGATTAATTAAATCGATCAAACGAATTTTTCTCTTCAGTTTAATTATTAATTAAATAATTGGGTTTTTTTTATAATTATGGAGATGATTGGCGAGTTCAGGTGACTTTGGACATAACCTCAATGCATTTGCCAACTCCACTCGATAATTTTTCTTCGTCGCGAAAATGAAATCTACGAGAAATGAAAAATTGGAGATTTTCTGAGAGAAAGAAAGGATTAAAATGCTTTTACTGAGGAAATCAATTGATGATCATTCCCTCACAAATTCTGGGGCGAGTGTTGACCCAAAAAAATTTTCACATTTTCGAGGTGATTGACATTTTGTGATTCATTGCACTTTTATTGGATTTATTGTGGTATTTTTCTGGAATTTAGGAAAGAGAGGGGGAAGAGGGAGAGTTTACGTAATGATGAGCGTCGCGACGGCGTCGGGTTAATGAATTATGTAAAAAGAATTGAGTAGGCAAATTGACTGACCTTTATCGCGTGGAACGTGCCGAACGAAAGGATCGTGAGGTGTTGCGGTGAGACTGAGGCCCAGGCTGATTTTCTCCTTCTCTAGGTTGTTAGTTCGGTTATCGAGGCGCTACTGTCGTTTTTGGATTCAAGACTTACCCTCGGTCGGTAAGGATGAGCTTTCATCAACAGATGTCACTAATCCCTCAATTCTCCCCATTGCGGACATTTCCAAATGAGTGTATGACAAAATCCCAAAGAGACAAAATCCCAAAGCGGAAATGACGAAACAAATCGCTGAATTACATAGAGGCGCCATCTCATGGTGAATGACGTGTTGTTGCGCACTTACTCCAACAGATGACAGAAAGAATACAAAAAATAGGATGAAATTGTAAAGATAAAGCTAAAGTGGGCATGGTTAATTTGTTCAGATGAGGAAAATTTTTTGCTCTTATAACCATTATTTGATGAAAATGTTGAGAATCTACCAGACAGGGCCGTTGCTTTTTTTTACAGGGAAAGTTATCTTTTCATAACCATTGGTTAGGGAAGATATTAAATATCTACCGGGTAAGCCCGGTAGAGTTTTTTTCCATTAAAAAAATTAATCTCCCTACAACCACTGGTCAGTGAAGATATTACATATCTACCGGGTAGACCCGGTGGAGTTTTTTTTAATTAGAAAAGTCAATCTCCCTACAACCACTGGTCAGTGAAGATATTACATATCTACCGGGTCAGCCCGGTAGAGTTTTTTTTTTATTAGAAAAGTCAATCTCCCTACAACCACTGGTCAGTGAAGATATTACATATCTACCGGGTCAGCCCGGTAGAGTTTTTTTTTTATTAGAAAAGTCAATCTCCCTACAACCACTGGTCAGTGAAGATATTACATATCTACCGGGTAAGCCCGGTAGAGTTTTTATTTATTAAAAAAATTAATCTCCTTACAACCACTGGTCAGTGAAGATATTACATATCTACCGGGTAAGCCCGGTAGAGTTTTTATTTATTAAAAAAATTAATGTCCGTACAACCACTGGTCAGTGAAGATATTACATATCTACCGGGTAGGCCCGGTAGAGTTTTTTTTCATAAAAAAAGTCAATCTCCCTACAACCACTAGTCAGTGAAGATATTACATATCTACCGGGTAAGCCCGGTAGAGTTTTTTTTTTATTAGAAAAGTCAATCTCCTTACAACCACTGGTCAGTGAAGATATTACATATCTACCGGGTAAGCCCGGTAGAGTTTTTATTTATTAAAAAAATTAATCTCCTTACAACCACTGGTCAGTGAAGATATTACATATCTACCGGGTAAGCCCGGTAGAGTTTTTATTTATTAAAAAAATTAATGTCCTTACAACCACTGGTCAGTGAAGATATTACATATCTACCGGGTAAGCCCGGTAGAGTTTTTTTTTTATTAGAAAAGTCAATCTCCTTACAACCACTGGTCAGTGAAGATATTACATATCTACCGGGTAAGCCCGGTAGAGTTTTTTTTTTATTAGAAAAGTCAATCTCTCTACAACCACTGGTCAGTGAAGATATTACATATCTACCGGGTGAGCCCGGTAGAGTTTTTTTTTTATTAGAAAAGTCAATCTCTCTACAACCACTGGTCAGTGAAGATATTACATATCTCCCAAGTGAGCCCGGTAGAGTTTTTATTTATTAAAAAAATTAATGTCCTTACAACCACTGGTCAGTGAAGATCTTACATATCTACCGGGTGAGCCCGGTAGAGTTTTTTTTTTATTAGAAAAGTCAATCTCCTTACAACCACTGGTCAGTGAAGATATTACATATCTACCGGGTAAGCCCGGTAGAGTTTTTATTTATTAAAAAAATTAATGTCCTTACAACCACTGGTCAGTGAAGATATTACATATCTACCGGGTAAGCCCGGTAGAGTTTTTTTCCATTAAAAAAAATAATCTCCCTACAACCACTGGTCAGTGAAGATATTACATATCTACCGGGTAAGCCCGGTAGAGTTTTTTTCCATTAAAAAAAATAATCTCCCTACAACCACTGGTCAGTGAAGATATTACATATCTACCGGGTAGACCCGGTGGAGTTTTTTTTAATTAGAAAAGTCAATCTCCCTACAACCACTGGTCAGTGAAGATATTACATATCTACCGGGTCAGCCCGGTAGAGTTTTTTTTTTATTAGAAAAGTCAATCTCCCTACAACCACTGGTCAGTGAAGATATTACATATCTACCGGGTGAGCCCGGTAGAGTTTTTTTTTTATTAGAAAAGTCAATCTCCCTACAACCACTGGTCAGTGAAGATATTACATATCTACCGGGTAAGCCCGGTAGAGTTTTTATTTATTAAAAAAATTAATCTCCTTACAACCACTGGTCAGTGAAGATATTACATATCTACCGGGTGAGCCCGGTAGAGTTTTTTTTTTATTAGGAAAGTCAATCTCTCTACAACCACTGGTCAGTGAAGATATTACATATCTCCCGGGTGAGCCCGGTAGAGTTTTTTTTTTATTAGAAAAGTCAATCTCCTTACAACCACTGGTCAGTGAAGATATTACATATCTACCGGGTAAGCCCGGTAGAGTTTTTATTTATTAAAAAAATTAATCTCCTTACAACCACTGGTCAGTGAAGATATTACATATCTACCGGGTAAGCCCGGAAGAGTTTTTATTTATTAAAAAAATTAATGTCCTTACAACCACTGGTCAGTGAAGATATTACATATCTACCGGGTGAGCCCGGTAAAGTTTTTTTTTTATTAGAAAAGTCAATCTCCCTACAACCACTGGTCAGTGAAGATATTACATATCTACCGGGTAAGCCCGGTAGAGTTTTTATTTATTAAAAAAATTAATCTCCTTACAACCACTGGTCAGTGAAGATATTACATATCTACCGGGTGAGCCCGGTAGAGTTTTTTTTTTATTAGAAAAGTCAATCTCTCTACAACCACTGGTCAGTGAAGATATTACATATCTCCCGGGTGAGCCCGGTAGAGTTTTTTTTTTATTAGAAAAGTCAATCTCCTTACAACCACTGGTCAGTGAAGATATTACATATCTACCGGGTAAGCCCGGTAGAGTTTTTATTTATTAAAAAAATTAATCTCCTTACAACCACTGGTCAGTGAAGATATTACATATCTACCGGGTAAGCCCGGTAGAGTTTTTATTTATTAAAAAAATTAATGTCCTTACAACCACTGGTCAGTGAAGATATTACATATCTACCGGGTGAGCCCGGTAGAGTTTTTTTTTTATTAGAAAAGTCAATCTCCTTACAACCACTGGTCAGTGAAGATATTACATATCTACCGGGTAAGCCCGGTAGAGTTTTTATTTATTAAAAAAATTAATGTCCTTACAACCACTGGTCAGTGAAGATATTACATATCTACCGGGTAAGCCCGGTAGAGTTTTTATTTATTAAAAAAATTAATGTCCTTACAACCACTGGTCAGTGAAGATATTACATATCTACCGGGTAGACCCGGTGGAGTTTTTTTTAATTAGAAAAGTCAATCTCCCTACAACCACTGGTCAGTGAAGATATTACATATCTACCGGGTCAGCCCGGTAGAGTTTTTTTTTTATTAGAAAAGTCAATCTCCCTACAACCACTGGTCAGTGAAGATATTACATATCTACCGGGTCAGCCCGGTAGAGTTTTTTTTTTATTAGAAAAGTCAATCTCCCTACAACCACTGGTCAGTGAAGATATTACATATCTACCGGGTCAGCCCGGTAGAGTTTTTTTTTTATTAGAAAAGTCAATCTTCCTACAACCACTGGTCAGTGAAGATATTACATATCTACCGGGTCAGCCCGGTAGAGTTTTTATTTATTAAAAAAATTAATCTCCTTACAACCACTGGTCAGTGAAGATATTACATATCTACCGGGTAAGCCCGGTAGAGTTTTTATTTATTAAAAAAATTAATGTCCTTACAACCACTGGTCAGTGAAGATATTACATATCTACCGGGTAAGCCCGGTAAAGTTTTTTTTGACGTGGATACGTCTATAGTTTCGTTTTGAACTTTATGGGGATGGGGGGCGATTTTGTGAAATGATGTAAGTAGTATTTATGCCCCAGCGCCATCTACCGGGAAACATTTTACTCTTTCGAAAACTTATCATGTTACATTGATAACTTATCGACGGATAACTGCGAAATAACATACAGACAAAGTTAATCGTTCACACAAATACGTTGGTTTTCGTTTCATTATAAAACTTGTCAAATTTATGGAAACTTAATTTAATTCAACTTGATGTCAGACTCACCCGACGTCATTAGGGAATACTCGTTTGGACCTGCCTTTTGCTTGAAATATTGATGTCAATATTTCGTTATTGTATCATACTTTTCTTATCACCGACCAATACTTAATAAAGTGACATTAAAACAGTAACCATTGTATGCAACATGTTCTACTTCTCATATCTCTCTGAACGTGAGACGTATCCACGTTAAATTTTACGGCTGTATCGACGATACAGCCGCCTGTCATTTTTTTCATAAAAAAAGTCAATCTCCCTACAACCACTAGTCAGTGAAGATATTACATATCTACCGGGTAAGCCCGGTAGAGTTTTTTTTTATTAGAAAAGTCAATCTCCTTACAACCACTGGTCAGTGAAGATATTACATATCTACCGGGTGAGCCCGGTAGAGTTTTTTTTTATTAGAAAAGTCAATCATAAATAAAAACTCTACCGGGCTTACCCGGTAGATATGTAATATCTTCACTGACTAGTGGTTGTAGGGAGATTGACTTTTTTTATGAAAAAAAACTCTACCGGGCTTACTCGGTAGATATGTAATATCTTCACTGACCAGTGGTTGTAGGGAGATTGACTTTTCTAATCAAAAAAAACTCCACCGGGTCTACCCGGTAGATATGTAATATCTTCACTGACCAGTGGTTGTAAGGACATTAATTTTTTTAATAAATAAAAACTCTACCGGGCTTACCCGGTAGATATGTAATATCTTCACTGACCAGTGGTTGTAAGGAGATTAATTTTTTTAATAAATAAAAACTACCGGGCTTACCCGGTAGATATGTAATATCTTCACTGACCAGTGGTTGTAGGGAGATTGACTTTTCTAATAAAAAAAACTCTACCGGGCTCACCCGGTAGATATGTAATATCTTCACTGACCAGTGGTTGTAAGGAGATTAATTTTTTTAATAAATAAAAACTCTACCGGGCTTACCCGGTAGATATGTAATATCTTCACTGACCAGTGGTTGTAAGGAGATTGACTTTTCTAATAAAAAAAAAACTCTACCGGGCTCACCCGGGAGATATGTAGTATCTTCACTGACCAGTGGTTGTAGAGAGATTGACTTTTCTAATAAAAAAAAAACTCTACCGGGCTCACCCGGTAGATATGTAATATCTTCACTGACCAGTGGTTGTAGAGAGATTGACTTTTCTAATAAAAAAAAAACTCTACCGGGCTTACCCGGTAGATATGTAATATCTTCACTGACCAGTGGTTGTAAGGACATTAATTTTTTTAATAAATAAAAACTCTACCGGGCTTACCCGGTAGATATGTAATATCTTCACTGACCAGTGGTTGTAAGGAGATTAATTTTTTTAATAAATAAAAACTACCGGGCTTACCCGGTAGATATGTAATATCTTCACTGACCAGTGGTTGTAGGGAGATTGACTTTTCTAATAAAAAAAACTCTACCGGGCTCACCCGGTAGATATGTAATATCTTCACTGACCAGTGGTTGTAAGGAGATTAATTTTTTTAATAAATAAAAACTACCGGGCTTACCCGGTAGATATGTAATATCTTCACTGACCAGTGGTTGTAAGGAGATTGACTTTTCTAATAAAAAAAAAACTCTACCGGGCTCACCCGGGAGATATGTAGTATCTTCACTGACCAGTGGTTGTAGAGAGATTGACTTTTCTAATAAAAAAAAAACTCTACCGGGCTCACCCGGTAGATATGTAATATCTTCACTGACCAGTGGTTGTAGAGAGATTGACTTTTCTAATAAAAAAAAAACTCTACCGGGCTTACCCGGTAGATATGTAATATCTTCACTGACCAGTGGTTGTAAGGACATTAATTTTTTTAATAAATAAAAACTCTACCGGGCTTACCCGGTAGATATGTAATATCTTCACTGACCAGTGGTTGTAAGGACATTAATTTTTTTAATAAATAAAAACTCTACCGGGCTTACCCGGTAGATATGTAATATCTTCACTGACCAGTGGTTGTAAGGAGATTGACTTTTCTAATAAAAAAAAAACTCTACCGGGCTCACCCGGGAGATATGTAGTATCTTCACTGACCAGTGGTTGTAGAGAGATTGACTTTTCTAATAAAAAAAAAACTCTACCGGGCTTACCCGGTAGATATGTAATATCTTCACTGACCAGTGGTTGTAAGGACATTAATTTTTTTAATAAATAAAAACTCTACCGGGCTTACCCGGTAGATATGTAATATCTTCACTGACCAGTGGTTGTAAGGAGATTAATTTTTTTAATAAATAAAAACTACCGGGCTTACCCGGTAGATATGTAATATCTTCACTGACCAGTGGTTGTAGGGAGATTGACTTTTCTAATAAAAAAAACTCTACCGGGCTCACCCGGTAGATATGTAATATCTTCACTGACCAGTGGTTGTAAGGAGATTAATTTTTTTAATAAATAAAAACTCTACCGGGCTTACCCGGTAGATATGTAATATCTTCACTGACCAGTGGTTGTAAGGAGATTGACTTTTCTAATAAAAAAAAAACTCTACCGGGCTCACCCGGGAGATATGTAGTATCTTCACTGACCAGTGGTTGTAGAGAGATTGACTTTTCTAATAAAAAAAAAACTCTACCGGGCTCACCCGGTAGATATGTAATATCTTCACTGACCAGTGGTTGTAGAGAGATTGACTTTTCTAATAAAAAAAAAACTCTACCGGGCTTACCCGGTAGATATGTAATATCTTCACTGACCAGTGGTTGTAAGGACATTAATTTTTTTAATAAATAAAAACTCTACCGGGCTTACCCGGTAGATATGTAATATCTTCACTGACCAGTGGTTGTAAGGACATTAATTTTTTTAATAAATAAAAACTCTACCGGGCTTACCCGGTAGATATGTAATATCTTCACTGACCAGTGGTTGTAAGGAGATTGACTTTTCTAATAAAAAAAAAACTCTACCGGGCTCACCCGGGAGATATGTAGTATCTTCACTGACCAGTGGTTGTAGAGAGATTGACTTTTCTAATAAAAAAAAAACTCTACCGGGCTCACCCGGTAGATATGTAATATCTTCACTGACCAGTGGTTGTAGAGAGATTGACTTTTCTAATAAAAAAAAAACTCTACCGGGCTTACCCGGTAGATATGTAATATCTTCACTGACCAGTGGTTGTAAGGAGATTGACTTTTCTAATAAAAAAAAACTCTACCGGGCTTACCCGGTAGATATGTAATATCTTCACTGACCAGTGGTTGTAAGGACATTAATTTTTTTAATAAATAAAAACTCTACCGGGCTTACCCGGTAGATATGTAATATCTTCACTGACCAGTGGTTGTAAGGACATTAATTTTTTTAATAAATAAAAACTCTACCGGGCTTACCCGGTAGATATGTAATATCTTCACTGACCAGTGGTTGTAGGGAGATTGACTTTTCTAATAAAAAAAAAACTCTACCGGGCTCACCCGGTAGATATGTAATATCTTCACTGACCAGTGGTTGTAAGGACATTAATTTTTTTAATAAATAAAAACTCTTCCGGGCTTACCCGGTAGATATGTAATATCTTCACTGACCAGTGGTTGTAAGGAGATTAATTTTTTTAATAAATAAAAACTCTACCGGGCTTACCCGGTAGATATGTAATATCTTCACTGACCAGTGGTTGTAAGGAGATTGACTTTTCTAATAAAAAAAAAACTGTACCGGGCTCACCCGGGAGATATGTAGTATCTTCACTGACCAGTGGTTGTAAGGACATTAATTTTTTTAATAAATAAAAACTCTACCGGGCTCACCCGGGAGATATGTAATATCTTCACTGACCAGTGGTTGTAGAGAGATTGACTTTTCTAATAAAAAAAAAACTCTACCGGGCTCACCCGGTAGATATGTAATATCTTCACTGACCAGTGGTTGTAGAGAGATTGACTTTTCTAATAAAAAAAAAACTCTACCGGGCTTACCCGGTAGATATGTAATATCTTCACTGACCAGTGGTTGTAAGGACATTAATTTTTTTAATAAATAAAAACTCTACCGGGCTTACCCGGTAGATATGTAATATCTTCACTGACCAGTGGTTGTAAGGAGATTAATTTTTTTAATAAATAAAAACTCTACCGGGCTTACCCGGTAGATATGTAATATCTTCACTGACCAGTGGTTGTAAGGAGATTGACTTTTCTAATAAAAAAAAAACTCTACCGGGCTTACCCGGTAGATATGTAATATCTTCACTGACTAGTGGTTGTAGGGAGATTGACTTTTTTTATGAAAAAAAACTCTACCGGGCCTACCCGGTAGATATGTAATATCTTCACTGACCAGTGGTTGTACGGACATTAATTTTTTTAATAAATAAAAACTCTACCGGGCTTACCCGGTAGATATGTAATATCTTCACTGACCAGTGGTTGTAAGGAGATTAATTTTTTTAATAAATAAAAACTCTACCGGGCTGACCCGGTAGATATGTAATATCTTCACTGACCAGTGGTTGTAGGGAGATTGACTTTTCTAATTAAAAAAAACTCCACCGGGTCTACCCGGTAGATATGTAATATCTTCACTGACCAGTGGTTGTAGGGAGATTAATTTTTTTAATGGAAAAAAACTCTACCGGGCTTACCCGGTAGATATTTAATATCTTCCCTAACCAATGGTTATGAAAAGATAACTTTCCCTGTAAAAAAAAGCAACGGCCCTGTCTGGTAGATTCTCAACATTTTCATCAAATAATGGTTATAAGAGCAAAAAATTTTCCTCATCTGAACAAATTAACCATGCCCACTTTAGCTTTATCTTTACAATTTCATCCTATTTTTTGTATTCTTTCTGCCATCTGTTGGAGTAAGTGCGCAACAACACGTCATTCACCATGAGATGGCGCCTCTATGTAATTCAGCGATTTGTTTCGTCATTTCCGCTTTGGGATTTTGTCTCTTTGGGATTTTGTCATACACTCTTCCAAATCAACTTTTTGACAGTAGTGAGAAAACAGGAATCGTGATGGCGACTCTAAGTGTAGAATAGAAATTTATCAAGTGGTGTAATTGTTGAGAATTAATCAATTATCCATTGAATTGTGTCTTCAATTTAATCTCGGTCTTTTCGTCACCCTGTACATCATCTCTTGGTAGAGATTGTTGATCGACATCGAGTGAGTCATTGGGCACTTTTGTTCAACACAATGGGTGATGGTAAAGAGGCCGAGCGCCAACCACTTCTCAAGAATGATAGTGTCACGTACAGCTCTCACAGTAGTGATGTTATTGGTGAGTAATTATTGATTATTTGAGCTGATTAATTTGTTTAGGAGGTTGTGAGGATTTTTTAATGATTCTGAGATTTTTTCTGGACAGACGGTACACAATCAAATGTCAACACAGTATCGCCAATTGGTCCTGATGAGGTGCCCCCACCCTATCAGTCGGCTAACCAGAGTGGCATGCCAATGGTCACCTGCAGAGTTTGCCAGGCTATGATTGACATTTCCGGTAAAAGGGATCAACATGTTGTCAAATGCAGTCAGTGCAATGAGGCTACGGTAGGATTATCATGAGATTTAAGGATTTTTACATGATTAATTTAATTTTAGATTTTTGTTTGTTGGATTTATCTAGGAAATGAGGGGTTTTAGGGGGAAATGTCAAGAGACATTTTTTGTAGAGGAGAATATTTTCAACAAAAAAGTTCTCTTGATTTTATTCCATAAAATCAATCGTCAGGGAAATCTCGTATTTCAATGAGAAAATGATATTTGACGTGAAAAAAAAAGGTTTTTTTCAATTTGTTATTTATCTTAGAAACGAGTGGTTTTAGAAGAAAATTTCAAGAGACCTTTTTTGTGGGAAATTTAAGTCTCTACAAAAAAGATCTTTTAAAATTTTCTCGTAAAATCAATGGTTATCGAGATAATTGAATATTTAAGACGACAAATATAGATTACGTTTTATGACTACAAATTATTATTAATAATAAATTCACTTTTTCAATAGCCAATCAGAAATGCTCCACCAGGGAAAAAATACGTGAGATGTCCATGCAATTGTCTATTGATCTGCAAAAGTTCATCACAGAGAATTGCCTGTCCAAGGCCCAATTGCAAACGTATTATCAATCTTGCGCCTAGTCCTGTTACACCACCAGTACTGTCAATGCCAGGAATGTGCAGGGTCTGCTGTGCCCACTGTCATGATACTTTTCTGGTGAGTCAGTAGTCAAAATAATTTTCAAGTGGTAAAACACAACAGAATGAGTCAATTTTTCACTTCTAAACAATTATTCTATATGAAATCTATTGGTTTTAGTGGAAGCCAGGTAAATAAATATAAGACAGTTTTATATGAGCAGTATAGCTTTATTTAATTGAGGTATGTTCGCTCTTCGAGATCAGTCGAAGAACTGAATAAAGAATAATGAAGTCACCAAGACCTCAGCCTCTATACCATGGTTTCTTTCTGGTCACGCTTTATCATTTGTTTATATTATTTAGTAAACATTCAGATGGAGTTCGTCGTAAGATCTCACAGACGGTCTCTCCAAGAAGTGTGACCTCAAGTATAATAACTCTATGTTATAGAGATGCTATCTAGTTCAATAATATGAATCAATTATTTTTGCTCATTTCAATAAAATCAATTTCTTCCATTTCGTTAATTTTGCAATTATCTTGATAATGAGCGATTTTAAAGGAAAATGTCAAAAGAAATTTTTTGTGGGGAATTTCATGAGCTAAAAAAAAGGCTTTTTAACATTTTCCAATCAAACCTCTCATTACCGTAATAATTCAAGATTTATTAAAAAATATATTTTATAATTATTCCCATTGTTTCAATGAATTTATTACAGTTCAATACTCTGAATAATGCATTGGCTCGATGTCCCCACTGTCGCAAGGTGTCTTCCGTAGGGCCGGACTTTGCTAAAGGACGAGGATTAATGTTTATAACCCTTGGGATCATTGCCCTTGTGATTGGAATCGCTGTGACTGTACGTTGTATACACATTTCCTGTAATAATCAATTTATCCTGGGAACGACTGATTTAAATAGTAAATATCAAAAGATCTTTTTTGCAGATAATTAAATTCTCTGCAAAAAAGGTATTTTCATATTTTTTTATAAATCCACTCGTTCACGAGATAATTTAATATTTCGAAAATACGAAAAATCTTGTTTCACCAATTAAATTTGATAATTAGACTAATTATTGGTATTTCCTCATCAAGGTTGGTACATATTCGCTGGTCAGTACCAGCGGTGGTATTTACGTGGCATATGTTGGTGAGTATATTTAATTTTTCACCATCTCAGATTAGAAAATAATTCAAATAAATCGGATTAACGAATTATTCTCCTCAACAGGTGCATTTTTAGCAGCTCTACTGTGTTTCGGTAGGAGCATCTACTACTGTACACTGAAAATTAGTCTAATAGAGGGTCCATTGTAGGAGTAAATCTCCACAACGAAGCTAAAATGCAATATATGCGCTGAGAATGGAAGAGAACACAATTGATTGAAAGAAATTAAGACAAAAGATTATTAATTTTATCATTGATGTCGTATAACCAATTTTAGAAATATTCTTTCATCATTATTATCAATCGCAATTTTGGGTATTGAATGAGAGGCTAATTACAATTTTTTTTAATATTCAAATGCATAAAAAAAGTCTCGAATTAATGAAAAATGCGATTTCGTGATATCACGTAACAATTTTATATCTCTCGCTTCATTAATTATTATTTAACTCTTAAACCATTGATTTTAGGACAAAATGTCAAAAGACCTTTTTTGTGGAGAATTTAGTTACCTACAAAAAAGGTCTTTTGACATTTTTCTTAAAAATTGATTGTTCAGGAGATGATTAGATAATTAACACGAGAGATGATACGTAAACAGAGAAAAATCAAAATTTTATATTTTTGTTAATTGCATTTATCTCATAAACCTTTGATTTTATTTAAAAATACCATAAAACTTTTTTGTGGGGAATTTCGTCAGCTATAAAAAAGATCTTCTAACATTTTTTAATAAACTCTATGGTTTACGAGATAAATGCAATTAACAAAATGTAAAATTTGAATTTTTCCTGAATTATCATCTTTTTTTCCCAACGACAAATTGGCAACTAATAAAGTCGTGGAGAAAAAGTATAATAGGTGATCATAGGGTAATTATGATAACGACAAGTCCATTGTGACTGTATATAGATATATTTGGGTGCAACTTCCATGAAAAATGTGAACAATTTTTGCTTACGAAAACCAAAAGAAAATTCCCAATTTTTTACGTTTATTATCTCTTTTCTTTTCTTCGAAAATCGTTAATATAAATTGATGTCATTGCATGTATGACAGATTGGAATGTAATTATCTATGTGAGGGCTAGTGGATCGTTATTATTACGTAGAGCCCACTTGAATTTAGTGAGAAATTGTTTATTTTTTATCATCCCCTCCTCTCGTAAATGATATACATAACGAGTACAGATATAATTCACATGTCACTTTAACTACTGGTTAATATAATAAATAAAAATACGTGATTTTATGTGATGATTGGGTTTTTTTAAAAATTAATTCAATTGCTTCGTTCCCTTTTGTATAATATCTCGTAAAGAAGTGATTTTAGATAAAAATGTCAAAAGACCTCTTTTGTAGAGAAATAAATTTCCAACAAAAAATGTCTTTTGACATTTTTCTTCAAACTCACTCATTATCCAGATACTCCCTATTTAACAAATCTTAAAAAAAAAAAAAATTCCTTCCTTCTCTCTTATTTCCCCCACCACTCCCAGGAACATGTCCATTTCCGTGTGCGCATGATTTTAGACTCAAAATAATATTCTCCCGTCCATGTGCAACACCGGTTCAGTGATTACTCTGAATAAAACTAAAAAACCCTCTTCAATAGTAAAAAAAAACTCAGACCAAACAAATTCATAACAAAGTGTTGATTCTGCTCTAGTATGTGTGTCATTGGCATCAGCACCAACACAACTCTCTCCTAGAACGCCTCAGAGCACCTCCAAACAGTTAAATCAGCTGAGCAATGTCGTCCAGACGAGGACGTCGATCCTCTTCATCGTCGTCCTCATCTCTCGAAGAATTGTATCCTCAATCTTCAAGAGAACGACCAACAAATCCCTCACGTGAAAATACATTCAGAATTCGCAACGATAACGAGACCCCAGGTAAGACAAATCCAAATGTACCTTTTTTGAGGTTATTTTACACTCAAAATGACGATTTAAATTTAATTTTTGACCTTGATGAATAACTGAATATCAAATTTAAAAAAATTCTATTTTTTATATCTTCATAAACATCAAATTATCTCGATAATGGGTCGTTTTATCAAAAAATGTCACAAGACCTTTTTTATAGGCGAGAAAATTTCCCATAAAAAAAGTCTTTTGATATTTTTCGATAAAACGACTCATTACCGAGATAATTGGATTTTTATGACAATCAATTTTTTTTTACTTCGATGCTGAATTAATAATTGAGATCAGTAATAAATTAAATTATCGATAAGCACTCGTTTTATCAAAAAATGTCAAAAGACCTTTTTTGTAGGAAATTTTTTCACCCACAAAAAAGGTCTCTTGACATTTTCCTCTAAGACGTTTCGTTATCGAGATAATTAGATTTTTATGAAAGAGTGAAATCGAAAATTGCAGATCTCCCAAGACGTTCGTCAGAGGATAATCCCTTCAGTTTCAAACACTTTATAAAAAATGACTCTCAGCCGAATTATCAGTATACAGGAGCAAGACCGAAGGTATATACCTCAACAAGAAAAACCACTGAACCTAGTGGTCTAGATAACGAGAGTGTTTACATGAGAAATCCTACAGAATTGCCAGATTTCGTTCAAGATCATTTGGTGATTGAACAGTGTTTTTTGGGGCATGATGCAGCCCCAGGGGCACAGGTACTTCCTGATGTTGATAATCTACCAGATTTCGCTATTAATAGTGTGGAGGGAAGGTCAATGAGGTACAGGATTGATGGGAAAGGGCTCGAGAGTGGAGATTTGCCTTTTGATTTGACTGGAAGTATCGAGAGGAGAAAGAAACGAAGTCATCGAGATCGTGCTGTTCCTCATTCTTCACCACTTGGTGAAGGGGAGGTGAGTGGATTTGGGAGGGGGTCACCAGTGATGATGGAACCCATGGGTGAGTTTATTAAATTATAAAGTATTTATTCAGTGAAAGATATATTCTTTAGTGGTGAGAGATTCATTATCAATTTTTATTTTTTTATTCATCTCTGTAAGGAAGAGTTTTATGAACAATGTCAAAAGACATTTTTTGTGGGAAATTTTATCAGCTACAAAAAAGGTCTCTTGATATTTTCCTCTAAACCCACTCATGCCGAAGTTAAACGAGGATTTATCAAAAAAACTGAAGTGAATTTCGATCAATTGTCTCCAAAATCTTCAATAATTCGTCTTTTGATAGCTTTTCCTCTGGATTTACCATTGGCCCAAGAAACCAATGGACCTGTTAATCCATCAGGAATCCCTCCACCTTCCAGTGATGCTATACCAAATTCATTGCCAGATTTTCTGAGTGATGGACCGATACGAAATAGAGTTGCACCACAGCCGGAAATCTCTGCTTCTTCAAATCTCACTGAGCCCTTGGATAGAAGAGTAAACAACCCATATTTATCATTGAAAACTTCACAGGTGATTGTTTACCTCTGAATTAAATTAATTTTTCAATTTAATTCCACAGTTGCTCCTGGAAATTGATCTTCTTCGTCATGACCTAGAAATGTCTCGCAGACAGAACAATGAACAAAACAGACGGTAAATCAATTTTATTTTTCACTGTTTCCTTTTCATTTATTTGTTGTTCATGATGATAAACAAATACTTTTCCTAGAATACAAGTGCTAGAAGCTGAATTGTCATCACGGAGAGCAGTTGATCATGAGGAAACAGTTCACCTTGAAAAAGCTATGGAACAAGTGGAGGATAATTTGAAACGGAGTACAGTAAGTGCCTTCAATAAATTATTTATTTACTCAGTGATATTGCGCACTACTGGGGAATTTTTCAACAGAGACGAGCGGTCAATGCTGAGAGTGCTGTGACAGTATTGAAGCAGGAAATCAAGACATTGAAAGTGAGTTTTTATCATTTGTCTTAATTGGAAAAATGAAAAGAGGTGATTATCTCAATAATGAGGAGTTTTAGAGAAAAATGTCAAGAGACCTTTTTTATAGCTCATAAAATTTCCTACAAAAAAGGTCTTCTGACATTTTCTCCTCAGATCACTCTCTGTCAAGATAAACCTATATAAGTATAATCGATTATTTGAAAAGTATGAGAATTATTTTTATTCAAATTTTAGTCAGAAATTCAGGCATTACGAGAAGAGAATAAGGAATTGAAAGGAGTGACGGGGGCAAGTTGCAGTAATTCCAAGTCAACAAATAATGAAATTAAAATCCAGAGATTAGCAGGAGATCTGAGAGATGCTGCGTCGTCTGCTAATACTCTTCTCAGGTAAAATAGAATGATCAATCATCAGTTAAAATATTCACTTCAATTGATGAATAAATAAACTCATCATGATTTTAACTATTTAACAGGCAATTAATATCAGGTGTAGACAACTTAAAAGTTATCGCATCAGCACTGGAGAATGTTGACAGAATAGAAGACAAAACCAAAGATTTTCTCTTAGACTTTGACGAGGACAACGCCGCTGGACCGGCACTCTAACTATCAATAAATGATTATAAATTTTCCATTAATACGCGCTAAAAATCTCCTCCATACCCGTCCCAAAGGTCCAAAATCAATTGACAAAAGAAAAAAAAAAAACGTCCAGCAATTATTTTTGAATTCCCTAGAGTTTTTAGACTTTACAGAATTATTTATAACTTATTTGGTGTACTTTTGTATAATCATAATTGTCAATTTTATTTTTCCTAAACTTTATGACATATTTTAGAATCTAGTCACGAGGATTTTTAATAACTGCATTGACTAGGTTGAAAAGACTCATCAGTGAAAATAATTTTACCTTGAGATAATTTGTGTTTGATGAATATCTTGGAATCTAAAGGAGATATCGAAATTTTTGAGATCTTTTTTGTAGAGCAGAGTTTTTCCTACCAAAAAAGGTCTCTTCTAAAATTTTGATATCTCGATTAGATTCATAGATATTCATAATAAACTGATCTGTTTTCAAGGGAAATTAATTCATCCTGTGAGTGCAGATTTTATTTTCAATTAATTAATAATAAAACCTGTAAACTGTCGCTGGGGATGAAAAAAAAACCCTCAACGATGTACATGTTGCTTTTGTTAGATAGAACTTGATGGTGCTATTTAGCAATAGAACAATAAAATCCACTGGAACAAAAATCTGAAACAGAAAAGGATTAATTTTGCAGTTTCTTATCAAATATCGAATTATATCGATAACTAGTGATTTTAGACGAAAATATCACGAGACCTTTTTTGTAGAAAATTTCGTCATCTAAAAAAAAGGTCTTCTGACATTTATCCCTAAAATCACTCGTTATCGAGATAATAGTATAAACACGAAAAAAAATATTCATTACCTTTTAATAATTCACTGAAGCTCATCAAAAATGCTCAACAAATCGGTCTGCGTTTCGGTATGACTAGTCTGAATATTGAGCCACCTGCATCCACTGATCTCCATCCCCTCCTTCCCATCCCCACCCCCCTTTCCACCTTTCTCCATTTCCGCCCAGGCAGTTTGTGTCTGAATATCCGACAATCCCAACTCCGAAGGAAGAATATCATTACAAGTTTGTGTACACATATTACTGTACAACAGCTGTTCAATATTATCAAATTGCTCAGTCGTCTGTGTCTCAGAATCAAAAATAGACTGAGGATAAGGCTTTTCAGTCTGTGTCTCAATACTACTAAATCGATCAGTCTCTTCCATCAACATTGGATCTGATCTCGATAATCCACTGGTGGAATTATAAAAATTTCTTGAGTAAGAAACACTTGGAGACAAAATTCTCTCATTTTTGAAGACATTATCAATTGTTCCAGAGTCGTAAAATGTTGTTTGAGTCATGCTGTCATTAAAAACATCTAATAAATGTTTATCAGGACTCGTCTGAGTCCCCAGAGTTATCCTCTCCTCCCAAAAGTCCTGGATTTCCACGTCATGCTGAAGATTCACTGGACTATTTGGGAATAAATTGACGTTTGTGAAGTCACTCTTGAGGCTGAGATTTCTCGTTATTCTTGATTTTTTTGAGGTTTTTCTTCCTGCTTCACGAATGCTGGGGGTTGTTTGGGTTTCCACGGTCTTTCGGACCTTTTTCTCTGTGGAGGGTACATTTGTGAGGGTCTGGGTTTGACGAGATTCTCGACGTTTTGCTGATTTTGAAGGGGTTAAGGATTTTTTTGGCTTTTTTGGGAATTCGTCGGTTTGAGTCTCGACGTTAGAGGTGGTTATGAGGGTTTGACGGTGACGAGGGTTGTGGGGGAGGATTGAGATTGGTTTTTTGGGGGGAATGAGGTGGAGCGATGTGTGCAGGGGAGGGGAGGACTTTATTGGTGGTCGTCTGTGGAGAAAATTCATTTATTTGAAGGTTTTCATGATTTTTATGAATTTTAGTTTGAGTTTTTGAGAGATATCTCGGAATCTAGAGGAGATTGTGAAATTGTGAAAAGAACCTTTTTTGTAGAGGCGAATTAGAGCTACAAAAAAGGTCTCTATAGAAATTTCGATATCTCTCTCAGATTCAGTGATATTCCTAAAAAACTGATCTGTACAAAAGTGAAATTCTTCTTCTTTAGTTGATTACATTCGAATTGAATGATGTACATAATCAACTCACCTCACTAAATGTTTATATCTCACATCAAAAGCATGTGAATTCCGTTTGGCATGAGTGAGAAGAGCCTCATAGGTATTAAATGTTTTAAAACAAGTGCAGGTGAATTCCACTCCACAAACCCTCATGTGAGCTATTGTTGCAGCTTCTGTCGAGAAGGATTTATCACACTGGGTACAGGGATATTTTTTTGCTGCATGGACTTTCAGGTAATGCTAGAATGATAATTATCAATTGGTGAAACGTGACAAATTACTTTCACTAATTAATCCTCCAGTTTTTTCTGGATATCTTGGAGTTGAAGGGAGATATCAAAATCTTCATAGAGTCCTTTTTTGTAGCTCTCATTCTCCTCTATAAAAAAGGTCCTTATCAAAATTTCTGTATCTCCCTTAGTTTCCAAGATATCTAAAAAAAAAGAAATTCGTTAATTGAATTTCAGTGAATTTCTGGTAAATTTAATTAATTAATCATTAATATCCTTTTTTTATGAAAAAAAATGAATGCTAAAAAATATTTACCTGCTTCAGGTACTTCATACTACTGAAATATCTCTCTGAATCAGGTGAATAAATACAGGAAGGCTCTGGGCAATGATACCTGATGCACTCCTTAACAATTTTATCAAGATTCTTCCTCTGATGAATTTTTAAATCATGCAGTCGTAATCGTGGTTCATTTTTAAACACTAAACCACACTGATTGCACTTAACATTGTTCATAATAACACTGAGTTCCTCAGGGGATGGACAGACCATTTTAACGAGTCTCAATATATTCGAATTTGAGTCCTCCATCTTCTTTTTAATTCACAGAATCTCATAATATTATTTATTTATCCTTTTTGTTTCATTACCATAATCATTTATGTTTTGATTTAGGTCCATCGCCATCTGCCGGAATTGAACAAAGACAAAGTGTATGTGTGCACATGTGTTGGTGCCATGTCGACGATCAGCTGATAGTTCTGTCAAAATTTATAAACCCCTATTTGTGTACATAATAAATCATTTAAAAAAATGATGAACAAAAATATGAATTCACCGACAAAACTCACAGAATTTGCACCACTGAGTCCAGAGAATAATCAACCAGTTGTTGCTTCACTATTCTCCAAGTTTTTCAGTTTTGGAAAAAGTAATTATTTCTCGATTTTCTAGTATTCATTAATTTTTTTAAATAAAAATTAAATAATTCAATTTCACTAATTTTAATTGATTTCAGACACAACAGGAAATGAAACACCAGCAGTTTCTCCAAAAGATGATGAACGCAGTTCATCAGGTGATTCAGAATCTTGGAAACAGTTGGACAGTATCGAAAAAACTCCAGAGGATGACACCTCGACGCAGATGTCCTTCCCCCTGGATGCAAGTGAGGGACGAAGTCTTCCAAATGTCCTGAAACGCATCAGCAATATCGTAGCCTCAAAAAGCAGTAATTTAAAATCCTACAAGGACTCTCAGTTGAGAAGCTTCTGGATGCCTGACAGTGTAGCTAAACAGTGCTACGAGTGCACAGAGAGGTTCACTACATTTCGCAGGAGACACCACTGTCGTGTATGTGGACAAATATTTTGTTCAAAGTGTTGTTCTGACGAAATACCTGGGAAAATCATGGGATGCACAGGTAAATTTCAACATTCAATTTCAGTTTTTTGAGAATATTTCGAGAGCTAGAGCAGATACAAAAATTTTTATAAATACCTTTTTTGTACCTTTTCTTCTGTTCTACAAAAAAGCTCTGTATGAAAATTTCGCCATCTCCCTTAGATTAAGAGATATCCCTCTTTAAAAATCTTTTTTCTTCTGTTTCCTCTGATCCTCCACCTTCAGGAGACCTTCGAGTATGCACCTACTGTTGCAAAGTAGTTCTCTCGTACCTCCAATCCTCGGACATGCGTAGCGTCCTCTCAGCTGACTTAAAAGCCCTCCAAGAGGACCTCCAAGTAAAATACGGCAACGAAATTCCCTCATACCACGAAAAAACATCTCTAAACATCCCAGAAGACGATACAAGGCCCTCAAGAAAGCCAAGTGTCGGTTACATGGAGGAGAAATATGCCCTCAGCAGATCATCCACCAGTTACCTCTCCTCCCAAGAGCGTTCACTAGTCCTCCAAAATTCTGCATCTCTACGAATGATCTGGGAAGAGCTTTTTAACTCATCCCAATCAATTCCCCTTCAAACCCACTGGGTACGTTTAAAAACCTACTACAACTGCTTCACGGGTTCAGAACTAGTAAACTGGATGATTTCCCAGAACAAAGCAGCCACGAGAATTCAAGCAACAGCAATAGGTCAAGCCCTCCTCGAAGCAGATTTCATAAAATCAGTCCAAGGTGAAGCAACATTCAACGATTCTGCCTCAATATTCATTCCCACCACTCTCTCCTCAATTCCCCCATCAAGTTTCCTAGAAGAGCACCAATCAACCGATGCCCAAGAGCCTGCATGGGTGAAGAACATACCTCAACACGACTCCACAACAGACTCTGAAAGTGAAACAAGACAGATTGAACCATTACAATCCCAATCTGTACGTTTGCCTTCATCAAGTTCAAGTTTTTACCTAGATTTAAACCTGGAAGCTTCGACAGTCACCCTAAAACGTCCCACATCCGAGGAATTCTCTAGTTTTTCAATAGACGCTTGTGACACTGGTAGAGTTGATCAGAAAGATGTTAAATTGAGAGCTGAAGAGTACAGTGCAGCTGTTTCAAATGAAGTTCTCAATGATACCCTTCTTCATGTCCAAGAGACTAAAGAGAGACATTGTTGGCACAAAGTGAACAATCTCAGGAGTTCATTTGGAGAGATGAGTGCTTACAATAGTCTATCAGCAGCCTACAAACAGCATGAGGATTCTCTCATTAAACAGCTATTGAATAAAGAAGGATTGTCTCAGAAGTGGTCCGATGTGATTATACCGATAGCTCATCAAATTGTCGACCAGCTGCGACCAGATATAAATCATGATGCTGATGATATGGATATTCGTCAGTATGTTCAGATCAAAAAGTCTCCTGGTGGTTGTAAGAATGATTGTGAGATTGTTTCGGGAGTTGTTTGTAGTAAGAATGTTGCGCACAGAGGTATGAATGCTATGATTGCTCATCCTAAGATACTTTTATTGCAGTGTGGCCTCATGTATCAGAGGGTTGAGGGTAAATTGCTGAGTTTGGAGCCTGTTATGCTGCAGGAGAATGAGTACTTGGGGCACACTGTAGCTAGAATAACAGCTCTGGGACCTGATATCGTTCTGGTTCATAGGTCTGTTTCGAGATTGGCGCAGGATAGATTCAGACAGTGTGGAGTTACTCTAGTGTTGAATGTCAAGTTGTCAGTGCTTGAGAGAGTGGCTAGGTGTACTGGAGGAACAATAGTTAATACTATTGATGCACATTTGACGGCGAGATACAAACTTGGTACCTGCAAGAAATTCTATCTTCGGCATTTTCCTTGTCATAAGACTGGTGTTAAGACACTTATGTATTTCGAAGGATGCGCTAATCCTCATTTAGGATCTACTATTTTATTGCGTGGAGGACCACCAGGGGAGCTCAAGAGAGTTAAAAATGTTACGTCTACTATGATTTTTGCAGTGTATTCGTGGAGGCTGGAGAAATCTTTTCTTATGGATGAGTTTGCTAAACCTCCTTCGCTCAATGATTCATTTTTGGATCGGGATCATGGTAAAGGAGAGGAAAATAGAATATGTGAGGATGAAAATATTCAGGTGTCTGATGGTTTGAATAAAGATGATAAAATTGAGATTTTAGGCAATAGTACACCAATGAAAAATCATAAACTCGAGAAAATTGAAAATTCCGGGATTTCGCATAATGAAAAATTTAAAAGAGTCTCTAATATATTGCAGGAGAATTCTGATGCTTATGATACATTAAAACTCTTCAGACAAAAATCTAAATCTTCGGTGGATGATAATGATGCAATAATTCTGGATAAAAATAATTCTATCAATGATTCTGTTACGGGTTCAGTTGATGATGTTTCTGTTCTTGAATCGAGTTCTGAGCAGAATACATTGGAGCTGTTCAGTGGTAATCTTACACAGGAGAAGAATTCTATTTACGATAAGAATATCCCAGAGGAGATTATCACCACGAAATTGAGAACATCTGATGATAAAAGAGTTCATGGTGAATCAATATCAGACAGAAGTGATCCTCTGCATCAATACCTGAATGAGGAAGAAGACGTGTTCCACAGGATAAGTCCAACAGGTCAAAGTCTGAGTGTAGCTGATCTCCCACTCCTCAATAAATTTAAAAAATCATTAGACGACACAATCCTAAGTTTCTCACCATATTTAAAATTCACGATTCCCTATTTGGAGACAGAACCAGGAAGAAATTGTGTTTTACGAAAATATTACCCAAAAGAAATCTTCTACTCTCCTCAATTCTTGGACAAAGTTGAAGGAACACGAACAAGTGTTTCTACCGATCCGAACAACTACGACTCCCCCTCAAAATTAATACTAAAGCCGAGACATCCCCTAACTCTAGCCAAAATAACCTCAAAAGTAGACAGCCGAGAAGTTCAAACTCTAGTTTCTCATTTCCGGGCTTGTGGAAGTCGTCTGAATCGAACAAACAACGTTATCCTTGACAAAAAAGACCAGATAATCCCTCCAAACGACATCGAGACCCCAGTATGGCCAGATTGCTTGGATCCCTCGAGTCACCAAAGACTTCCGGTTCTCTTCTGCAGTTTTTCCCACAACACAAACGACGCCCCCGCGTCATTCTGCGTCAATCCATGGGTCGTAAATATGGACCTCTATGGCCGGAACGACATTGCCCTCGGAAGATTCTTAGAACGCTATTGCTTAACCTCTGAATACACCTGCCCGGCGCCATCTTGTCGAGCCCAAATAGCACAACATGGCCGACGATTTGCCCATGATGGTGGCTGCCTCCAGATAACCCTCACAGAAATGAGTAATGATCCGTTTAATCAAGAAAATGTTAATCAGATTCTCATGTGGAATAAATGCATGGAATGTAAAAATGTTTCACCAGTTGTTCCAATGTCCTCAGACACCTGGAGCCTGTCCTTCGCTAAATATCTAGAGCTACGATTTCATGGAAATGTTTATACAAATCGCAGCTCAGAGACATGTCAGCATTCACTTCATCATGATTACTATCAATACTTTTCTCGTGGCAATATGCTAGCAGTTTTCAAATACACGAAGATCAAGTTACTGGAAATATCTTTACCCCCTCCATTAATAAATATAACCTATGATGCCACTCAACATGCTCATGTCATCGAAGAAGTCAAAACCATAGCTCTCAAAGGTGACGATGTATTCTCTACAATAAAAGAAAAGCTTACAACTCTCCAGATTGATCTAGAGAGTCTAAATGCTATGAAACAACAAGTCTCCAAGGATCAGTCATACTTTAAGAATAAAATCGAGGAGATTCAATTAAAATTGACTTCACCAACTCTCGAGAATAAGAAGCTAGAGGGTAAATCATCAGCTAGACAAGTTCAGTCGTTGATGTTCAGAATAGAAGATGGCTTGGTGATTCTCAAGCGTTTGATATCAGAAGCTGTCTACAACTGGAATCTACGGATTCTCGAGATATCTAAGAAGAAGGACGAGAGACCGAGGAAGATACCTGAAAGATCATTAACCACCGGAAGCAGTGGAATCATTGATACTGATGGGTATATCACCGAAGACACTGCGTCTGAGAGTCAGATGGAAGATTTGAGTCCAATGTCAGCTGATTACAATGCCATCGATGCAATAGCAAGTCATACTGATGCTCATAATGAGAATCCCGAGCATTCTGACGGTGAAATCCAAGAGAATCCCAATCCAGCGGATATCGTAATCATTCAAGGCTCTCCAAAGAGTCATCAAAGATCCCATTCCGATGTTCTGCCCATGTCTTCAGAGGACATTCCTGACAGACGAAGGAAAAAGAAGACTATATTATCCCAACTATTGCCTTCAGTTCCTACGGTAACACCAATTGTAAATCCTTTAGGAGGACTCGAACATCATCTTCTTCCTCTAGGATCAGTTGTACCCATCGTTGTTTATGAATCTGAGCCTGCATCTATTATCGCTTATGCTCTCGACTCACATGACTACAAACATGCTTTCTCAGAGATACCTCAGATTATAAAAAATGATCAGACTTCGAGTCCTCTGAATAAACGGAAATTTCAGGAAAGTAAAGAGGGTAATCCCGAGGGAAATCAGTCGGGTGAATTGAAAAGACCGTCGGTTCTTTCTTTTCTTAGAGGTGCCAGCCCCAGTCCTGCTAGTCCCAACGAGCCTGAGAGAAATATTACTTCTACAGATGGCAATTGCCAAAATGCTGGGATCATTGGAGATGCTGATGAAGACAAGAAAGCAATTAAACAGCAGAATTACATAGAAGTTCAGTTTGCTGATGCTACAACTAATTTTTACTGTAGGATATACTTTGCTGCCCAGTTTGCAGCGTTAAGGGAGAATGTTTTACCCTGTGGTGAGGATGGTTTCACCAGGAGTTTGTGCAGGAGTGTACAGTGGGCAGCGAGAGGAGGTAAAAGTGGAAGTTCTTTTTGTAAAACTAGAGATGATAGGTTTATTATAAAGGAAATGTCGAGAATGGAAATGCAAATTTTTCTGGATTTTGCACCTAATTATTTTGGATACATGGACAAGTGCCAGCAGACCAAACAACCGACACTTTTGGGAAAAATTGTGGGGGTTTATAGGGTTTCTTTTAAGAATAATATGACCAATGCTGCATTGAGGACTACTGTACTAGTGATGGAGAATTTATTTTATGATCGAGAGATTACGGATAAATTTGATCTCAAGGGATCGGTGAGAAATCGACTGGTTAATCCTGAGGATATTGAGGGGGAATTGGTGCTGATGGATGAGAATTTACTCAATATGAGCTGTGATTCTCCGTTGTATATTAGACCTCATTCTAAGGCTGTGTTGAATAAAGCTATTGAACAAGATACAAAGTTTTTAGCTGATAATTCGGTTATGGATTATTCTTTGCTGGTGGGACTCGAGCCAAAGTCTGGGGAACTTGTTTTAGGGATTATTGGTGAGTATCTAATCATCATTATTATTTTTTATGAATATTTCGAATATCAATTCAGGTTGGAATTTAGTTTTTTGAGGATATCTTGGGATTGGAGGGAGATAGAGGAATTTTGATGGGGATCTTTTTTGTAGCCCTCATTTTTCTCTACAAACATGATCTTCACGAAAAAATTTCTATCTCTCTTAGAATCTGAGATATTGATCAAAAACTCATCTTCAAGTTGAATTATTTTGTTCTATGATTTGACTGATAAATCATGTCTTATTTATGTGCTCAGATTACATAAGAACATTCACCTGGGACAAAAAATTAGAAACAATGGTTAAAAAGTCTGGAATACTTGGTGGCCAAGGAAAATTACCAACAATAGTATCACCCGAGGAATATAGAGCAAGATTTATAGCCGCAATGCACAGGTACTTTCTACCAGTACCAGACAGATGGACTGGACTAGGTCGTGGAGTTGAGTCTCCCTAATTCGTGTAAATAATGTATTCACTTTCACTGGATGAATGTTGATATTACCATGTAAATTTAATGGATTTGCAAGATGTAAAGAATCAACTACTTTCATTAATTATTGAATTATCTCGAGAACAAGAGGATTTATCGAAAAATATTAAGAGACCTTTTTTGTAGATAATTGAATTTCCAACAAAAAATGTCTCTTGATATTTTTCCATAAAATCACTCAGTCTCAAGATATCTGAATTTTTAATAAATCGAAATAATTGACATTTTATATTTTGAAATTTCGTTAGTGAAAATTGAATCAATAATTAATTAATCACTCTTGTACATTTGTAGAAACAAAATTTTAATAAATACTACAACCAAAGTATTATCAATCTAGTGAATGAAAAAAATGCAGATGTATGAAAGCACCATTATTAATTATTTATTTCAGACAACATTATTTTTTCCTTTTTTTGTCTCTTGTCTTATAATTATGTACATGAATATTATCTTTTCAATAGTAAAATAAACAATAATAATTGTAAACATAATTATAGTCGTATAAGTAGTCTAAAGATTTGTATTTTTTTTTCATTCATCACTTCTTCAATCGAAAAATCAAGGGACCGAGAGCATTTATCAGTTACTGATTATTCTCAGAGTATATGAATAATCATTGAGATAACAATCATAGAAAATAATAATTATGGATGATGATAATGCGTATATTGCGAAGTATGATGATATAACACGATTATTTTATTTACAGTGGATATAGTCATATTTGAGATGAGAAATGAAGAAATGTAGAACAATTCGTAATTTTTTTTTCCAATTTTACTTTATCTTCTTTCGGAAATGTCTCAAAATTCAAGCGAGATATTGAAATTTATGAAAAGACCTTTTTCATAGAGAAAATCAAGATCTATAAAAAAAAATCTCTACAGAAATTTTGATATCTCTGTTAGTTTCCAAGATATTACGAAAAAAACATTGTAGAAATTATTTAGTTCACTTGAATATAATTCTTTGGAAATTACAATCAGTTTTTGGGAAATATCTAGAAATCTAGGAGAGATATTAAAATTTTTGCAGAGATCTTTTTTTGTAAATCTTGATTCTCTCTGCAAAAAAGGTCCTCTCAAAAATTTTGATATCTCCCCTAGATTCAGAGATATTAATCAAAAACTTATACGTCAAAAATTAAATTTCCACCTCCTATCTGGTCTTTCCCTTTCCAACTAAATAAATACTCCCGAAAGACAGCCAATAAATTCCTACAAGAAATCAGGGTAAAATATACATTACATTACCCATGACAACATCACAATCACGAAGATACCCTCAATTCAATCGATCTATTGAAAAACGAAAACTGAAAAGTTACTTTTTGAATTAAATCAAAAACACAAAAATAACCACCATCACCCCATGAACATTTTCACAATTCATTCCCCCCAAATTCGTCAAAAAATCGTGATAAAAATCATCCAAAACTATTTTTTTCTCATCTTCATAATTCCACATTTCATCAAATTTACATAAAAAAAATTGCGAATAACTCTGGAAATATAATTTCAATTTTTCGAATTAAATGAGTCAATTTTTCACATTGAACTGCATAATAATGAATTAATCAGAGGAGTTCCAGCTCTCAATACTATCTGAGATGTGACTCGAGGAGGGGGAAAAAATATTGGATAAGGTTTTTGGCGGGAAAATTTGAATTTCATCCCCCAATCGTAACCTTCTGAGAAAAGATGAATAAACCTCGAGTCTTATTTATTCAACTAACTATTTTGTTGATGAAATATCATTTATCGTGTCACAGTGTTCATTGGAGAATTCTATGACTGTGCTAAACACTCAGAGAACAGAGACAGAGTTTGTTTTATCTCTGTGGTTCACCAAATCCAAGCTTCTGGGTTTGTTGCTGGGTGCCACCTGAGACACTACACCTTACACCGTGGTGTTGAATACTTGTTGGATTTGTCTGTTGGCCATTTTGGCTTGGTGACATGCCTTTAATTTACATGAATATGTTTATTAATGATTTTCTCGAATTGTTTTTGGGGTTTATCTCGAAATTTAGAAGAGATATGAAAAATTTTTATGAAAGCTTTTTTGTAGCTCTCATTTCGCTCTACAAAAAATATCTTTATAAAAATTTCTGTATCTCTCTTAGATTCCAAGATATTCATTAAAAACTCATTTCTAATTTCAGTTCAGTCATTTTCTTTGACAAATTCATTACAGAATTCTTTTGCATGCGATTATTTCGAAATCTACGAGAGATATGAAAATTTTTGAAAAGATCTTTTTTGTCACTCTCATTCCGCTCTACAAAAAAGGTCTTCTCAAAATTTTCGATATCTTCCGTGGGTTCAGAGATATTCATCAATAACTGAAGACAAAATTTAGTTCTAATTAGTAATTTCAAAACTCACCCGTGGGGGTTTTTTCACCTGCAGACATCTTGGAGAATGCCAGCAAAGCATCAGGAAAATTGGGGGGTGTTGCTGGTGTGTTGCAAGGTGTTATCTGTAAATAAACACGATTTATGTATCAAAACGTGTAATGAAAACAAAACAACATATTTGTAAAAGTAGGCGTAACCAAACCGGTCAATATGTTGCTTTGTCATAATGTTCTAAGAGGCATGGCTCAATCAGATAATCATGCTATGTTATATGAATTTTAAACTCTGATATGCATGAAACAGTTTGAAATTCAAGGGAATTTAGTAGTGAAATGATAAAATATTCAATTACAATTTACTTTTTTTGAAATATCTCGGGATCTGAGGAATATATCGCAATTCGCGAGAAGAACTTTTTTGTAGCTCTAGTTTCGCTCTACAAAAAAGGTCTTTTCAAAATTTTAGATATCTCTCTTGGATTCAGAGATATTAATAAAAAACTCAGAATCGACTACTGAATTTTTGAAAATTCAAGTGATTTAAGTCAATTGAACCGATCAGAAGTGAATTATTGAGAATTTGAGATATTGAAAAAGTGATAGAATCAGTTCAGTTGTCTATCTAGTCGCATTGTCGACGTTGAATTTGGCACGAGGCTTATCGGAATGCCCAGACGAGAATAGTAACCCACCTAGCTGTCTGCCAGTCAGTGGTTCTCACAGTACTTTGTTGAAAGACATGTTATTAATTAAAATCACGTGTTGTCAATTCGTAACAACTTTTTTTGAAATACTAATTGTTTTTTCGAGCTAAAATAGACATTTGGCATTCGATAATTTGGGTTCAGAGACAAAAATTGATGATTTTACTAGAGTTGCGGCATGTTTATTAATGGATTATTAATGTCAATGGATATTTTTTGAGACTCACCTGACCAAAGTGTGTGCCAGGTCCTTGCGGACACGACGGTATAGCTGCTTCTTGGAAAAATATACTCAATGCAGTCTGAAACATGAAGAAGGAAAAATTTCAAAACTTTGTCCGAAATTCTTACTCGATTATCTTGGTAATCAGTGGATTTAGGGGGAAATGTGAAAAGTAACTTTTTCTTGAGAATTTTATAAGCTACAAAAAAGGTCTCTTGACATTTCTTGATAAAGTCACTCGTTTTCGAGATAAATTACAATAAGCTAAATTGAAATTAAATCAGTACGATTTACTAATTTTCTACAAAATTGAATCATTGAATTAGGAGGTTAATTTCTCGATAAAGAGGGATTTTAGAAGAAAATGATAGAGGACACTTTTTATTGGAAATTCAATTCTCTACAAAAAAGGTCTCTTGACATTTTCTCCTAAAACCCTTCATTTTCAAAATAACTGAATGACTATTAAAAATGTAAAAATATTAAAATATTGATTCTCGAAATATCTGCACGAAATCGCTATCATAAATTTTATTCCCTCGCTCAACTCATCAAGGTCGTTTCAAATATGAGCTGTATACTTCCTCTTCCCTGCAATCGAGAGCTTGCGCAGTATGCCCATAAATGACCTTTACCCTATCAATGACATAACATTATAAAAAATTTAAATAAATCAATCTATTCTCGAATGACAACAACAATGTAAACATCTTTCACGTGTTCAATAAAAACCTAATATTCAATATTACTTGGACATAACATTACTGGAGACAATTCTGATTAATCAATCCAAGTGTAACATAATGGAAATATCAGAATGACCTTTTACGCTTCGAAAAGTTCATTCGATCATTCTCGGCTTTCATTCAACGATTAATCCAAGTACTGCTTCATTTTCCAATAATAATTAATGTCACTTTAATATTCATGTCCATAAAATCAATGAGAAAATTAAATAAATCAATGTAAGAGAATGAAATAAAAAATTGAACAATTCAGTAAAATTGAACGACAAAGTGGAAGCTAGAAGCCACATGTTGTCTCTCCACGTCAAGGGCTGAGTTATATCAATGGGTATATAATATTGTACTCATAAGTCGACCTTACTCATTCGCGTTAACATTGAATAATCACAGCTGTGGTGACAACAAAATTGCCCAGAGGTTTAGCCTCTACAGTTTTATTTAACCCATGATTTCATGTGTGAATACTCATGCTTCCTCAATCCGTACAATATACATTTAAAATTAAACAGAAAGACGAGGCATATCAAAGGATTTTCAACATCTTGCGTAACCGGTGATTGGATTATTAAAGCTGAGTGAATTCACCCATCGATCGTCTCAGATGATTATTTAATGAGACTGATATACATCCGTAATTGAAATGCAACATGAGGAAATTATTGACGGGATTATTGTTAGAGTTGATAAATCAATGTAATCGACTACAGTTGTTCAATTTTTAAAAATCAAACTAGACTATTTTTCTCTAATTCTGCATTTATCTTGGAAATGTCTCTGGACCTTTTTTTTTTAAATACACACTGCTGCGATAATTAAGATTAAAACTCTAGAATTGTAAAATAAAACAAGAAATTTCCAATATTTATTAATAAACACCGGCGTTCACTCGTGTTTACCATCTCAAAACATCTCAGGAATATTACAAAACTCATCAATTGGCACGAATACCTCATCCTATCCATAGTCACCTCTTCATTACATAAAACAACCGTAAAAGAATCCCTAAATCCCCAATTTCTTCATCCTCATTCTTCCCTGAAAAATAAACAAGATTAGCATACACCGAGCACAGCCATCCGCCATTTTAGGGCTTTGTTTACGTACAGAACTCTCGCCGCTCATAATTACAAGAGAGATAAACAACCACGAGGCCCAAAAATCCCTTAGAAAAAAAAATTTCCTCTCGAAATAATCATAAAACAGAATGCGAAAGGTTTTTATAAAATACCGGGAAAAGTGTCTTTTTAAAATAAATAAAAAAAATTGTAAAAAATGTCTTATAAAAATAAATAAAAAAAAACCCACCTCAAACTGCCAATGTGCAGCTTGCAACAATTGTTTAGCCTGTTCTCTAGCGCAACCCGCAGCCAGCACGAATTGATTGATCATCACCTGCTCTCGCAGGGCGTCCATTTTTGTTTCCACTCGTGTTGTTGTTATTCCGAATATTACCCAATATCTGTTCTCATGAATATCCAAAACGTCTCCACCTTAAATCCCAAGAACCACTCAATAATCACTGATTCAATCAACAACAACAAACAACAGATGGAATTAATAAACAGGTAACGTATGCCTTCTGCCGCACAATCGAGGGAAAAAAACTGAGAATAACACACTAACATACACTACCACTGACCAGGACAAATCAACACAAGTCTTTAGCGGCAATGAAAGGAGACAGCGATATTTTATTGTACAGAAACAATAGAACAGAACAGAGACAGCGTCACCGAATGAATAAACTGAGTATTGTAGAGGGGGAAGAGCCGTTCCGTTCCTTCAACTTGTGTTATTTTTCTTTCTTTTTACCATTAAATTGTCCCTATTCAATTTTATATTTTTGTTTATTATTATTATTTTTTTATTACTCTGTTGTTGTTAAACATTCGTTCACTCGTAGTATCAGACTACAGTGGAAATATTTTCAAGTCGAGTCATCACCGGCCACTACTCACGTTTTTTGGGGGAGAGAAAACTGTCCGGGACGAGATTAGAATGACGTCACACTCACGGGGATAGACGAAAACATTTTAAAACGTACACACTCCCTCGTGTTTGGTGGGATTCTGGCGGACGTACACACTCCCCATTTAATTGAAGTGGTGGGGATTTGTGTATGAGGAAGGAGAGGGGGGAGGATGTGGTTATGATTGTGTGGTTTTTACGGAAAGGGGTTAGAGGGGGGGATTGTGAGTTTAGATTGGTTCAGATCGTTTAAATCAGTTGAGAGGTCAATTCGATATTCTCTGAGGGCAGTGTAGAGTTTTAGGGGGGGTGCTGCCATCTTGCGGGACTTTCAAGAAGTCAAACATGGCGGGGAGATTGGCGGGAAAGAAGTTTTTTTTGAATTTTTGAGAGGTTTGAGAGAAAAGGAGAAATGAATTTTTTTGAAATTTGGGGTTTATTGAGGGAAGGAGCGGTTTTAGGGGGAATTCTATAGGGACCTTTTGGAGGAGAAAATGTCTTTTAACATTTTTCTGCAAGAGCACTCATTACTAAGATAATTAAAGTCCTAATTTTACAATTCAACTCTCTGAATTCATAATTCATAAGACCCAGATTTTGAGTTTTAATTAATTGTCCATTTATCAAGAAACTACTAGTTTTATCGAAAAAAGTCAAAAGACCTTTTTTATAGCTCTTGAAATTCTCCACAAAAAAGGTCCTCTAATATTTTTCGATAGATCCACTAGTTTCTGAGATAAATTGATAATGAACAACCCTGAAAAATCGACTTTTGATGGTTTGTTGATTAGAAAAGGTTATTGGAAATTTCCGTTACCCGCAGGACCGGCAGAAATGAAAATCACATAACAAAAATGTCCCTAATTAATTCCACCGTTTGAGCCTTACATAATCAGTCTAGTGGGCGTCCTAATTCACCCAGTTAAACTCCTTTTTTTAACAGAAAATCGAGTTTTCGGGTTACGCAAATGCAGTTTATGCAAAAGATAAATGCAAGTCGGTTTCATACAAAATATTTTAATTGAACCTCACGCATGTGCAATAGCTCGACATTTGACAGAAGTGAATTTGCACGGAAGTAGAAGTAATGCGACAACTATCATGCGCTGATATTAAATATCCCTGGTACTCGTAATCATACCGTTCTTTTTTTTTTTCTTGATATTTTTTTATACGAAAATTCTTACTCTGCACTCGTTATTAGACACAATATTGCGTATTTGAGTGCTTACCTTTCTAAAAATAATTGGACAACGAGAGTATGATCAATTTTTTTATTTATCCTCCCACATTCGATTCGATTTCCTTTTTCAAGAGGGAATATATTCGTTTCGATGAACATTTGCATTTTTCGCTGGTAATGATCCTGATCAATATGATTAATCATAAATTTTTCTTTTCTAATCACAAATTATGAAATATGTAAATTAAAAAATAAATATAAAACATCATAAATTAATTCACAAATTACTGTTGTTTATGATCTTAATCTATAATCTTGAAATTATACATTTTACACATATTTTGCAGAAAAACATTTATTTTTATGAATTAATTAAATTCAATGACAGACTGAGGAATTCACGTTCTAACATAAATTGTAAATTTCATTGCATTTTAGTTTTTTCGAAATATCTCGGAATCTAATGGAGATATCAAAATTTTCATGGAGACCTTTTTTGTAGCTGTCATATTTTTCTATAAAAAAGGTCCTTATAAAAATTTCCCTATCTCCATTACATATTGAGATATTTAGGGAGAAATGATGATAGAATAAAATTAACATTTTTCTTAAAAAATTAAAGGAAAATTAAGGAATTAAAGGTGTTTGACTTTCTCGTAATAGAAAAACAATTTTTATAATCGAGATATTGATTCTCGTTCTCTCCAAATACTCGTATCCCTTCGGGCAATAATTCAATCACCCATTTTATCCAGCAAAAAATAATTTGGTCAATACTTGTCCCAACGTGTAAATTTACACCCTGAAATGATAAAAATGTAATTTAATTATTGAAATCGATTTTTTGCTGCTAAAATTTCTCATGAATTTCATATTTCTAGGGCAATTGAATTGCTGTACCAACATTTTCAATCATATTTATACATGTTATCATGTATAAAAACAACGAATTTGATTCACTGATCACGTACATTATATCCACTCTGACTTGGTCACCCTCAAAGTCATTTGCTCGGGGCTATGGCTCACTGTGACGAGGTGACGTTTAATTAGTTGTATTAACAACTTTTAGTTATTTTATTTATCTGTATATACATTTATACAAATATTAACTGTCTTTGGCATTCCAAAAATCAAGGAGAATTGATAAAATTTGATATATCTCCAAAATTACTCATTCTACCAGAAAATATTAGAAGACATTAAAAAAAAAAATTTCCTTCTCTACAAAAAAGGTTTCTTGATATTTATCTTTAAAACCGCTCATTTCCGAGATAATTGCAGAATAATGAAATATATTCGATTTTTTTTTTACATTTTTTTAATTATATCGATAAAAATCGATTTTAGATAAAAATGTTAAAAGACATTTTTCGTGGGAAATTTTCTCAGCTATAAAAAAGGCTTTTGAGACTTTATTCTAAAACCACGCGTTTTGGAGATATTTTCATAATTAAAAGAATGATTTTTAACGATTTATCACTTCACTACTCAACTTACGTTTAACCACTTGGGTAACTCAATAGGAAAGGCACATATTTTTTAAAAGATTGCAGTTAGAAATTGTGAAGAATGCAGTCAATGACCAGTTACACTGAACAGGAATATTTCAAGTGCAGTATTTGAAAAAATTTCTCAATTTTTTTTGTTCTGTTTGTTTTTGTTCTGTTTATGTTTTGTGTAACTCCATGTACTGCCCTTTTTGGGAATATTGTCCGCCATTTTAGGGAGATGTCCTCCATTTTGTTGTGTTGGAGTTGGATATCTATTTTGGCGCGGAAATCGAGGAGAAATGAGAGGTTATTTGACGAATAATTCTCTCCAGGCGGTAATCTGATTATCTGATATATACCCATGCGATTCCTGATTACAGCTGATGGATAATTTCACGTAATAATTTTTTTTCCCCGCGTGAGGTAATAACACAGCTCATCATATCGCGTGTTATAGAAGGATTGAATTGCTAATGTGAAGGTAATTTTGTGGGTAGCCATGAGTAGCATGGTAAAATTATGAAAATATTCTCGGAATGGGAATTGCAGTTATGGGTAAGCTTACTTTCTAGGCTTGGAGACAATAAATCATATATTTATGATATTCATGGATAATTCTACTTGACTGATTTAGGTTTAGGTCTTGTTGAATATAAAAATATCTCGAGAATGACTGATTTTAAAGAAAAATATTAGAGACATTTTTTATTTGAAATTTTATACCCTACAAAAAAGGTCTTTTGACATTTTTCCTTAAAATCAGTGGTTTCTGAGATAAATACACAATAACCAAAAATTTCAAATTTGATTCATAAATTCCAGTCCTTGGAATTCTACAAACCTTATAATTATAATTAAAATAAAATTCTCTTCTCAAATCAATGAAATATTCCCCATAAATGGCTGAAAACTTCAATTCTCCCTTAAAAAAAAATTAAATAAGTAATTCTCTTGAGACTATTTCTTATATTCACAGATATGGGAATAAACATTGCCTCAGGCTTCTTCGCGCAATCACTACTATCCTTGGATTTCGAAAACTAGAGCAATACGCATTAGTCATAGGTCCATTTGACAATATTACCCCCTCTCCCCACTATTTATCAATGTAAATACCTTAATTTATCTAATTGAATAATAAAAAATTTCCTCAACTTGATAAATAAATTAAATTAATTACCCAAAATGAATTAATCATTTGCGCCATTGTTCCCTCCGATAATAATCCTCCATCTCCTTTGTTATATTATATGAATATCTGTAAATAGTAACTCATACTTGGGTGTTATAACGCGTTACAAAATAATGAGAATCGTTAAACTTTCGCAGTGAGGGGAATTTTCGCAACGTCACACAACGAGAGCGCATTAACATCAACTGACAAAGTGGGACTGTACTCGAATATGAACAGCATAAGAAAGAAAAAAAAAAATTACCGACAATTATAAAAAAAAGCATTGAGGACTAAATGTACAAGTCGAGTTGATAGTTTTTCCGAGTCAATTGGGCGGAGAAGTATGGGGGAAGTGATATTACGCAAAAGTTGGTTCACTAACCGGGAGTGGCGAATGGTCCAGCCGAGGGAAATTGCTAATGAGCCTAATATTGAAAAAAAAAACTGGCAATGAAGACTATTGCAAGATAACTTTATTACTGAAACAAAGAACTTCCCCTCGTAAGACCCTATACACATGTTTATGTGGTAATTGTTCTGGGGAATGATTCCAACAAATAGATGACTAAATAGTATTGTCTATTTAAACTCGCTATTTCAATAAATATTAAATAAATAAAAAGTGGATATTGTTAAAAGTCAATAATCATTATTCATAATTTCCAATCATTCTCTCAATTATTTAAGAATTAATTTGAAGGGATATTTACCTGAATAAAATTATTAAATTCATCACAATTGATGAGCTCAGTTCAACTTCTGAAAATAGGAGTAAACATGCCATCACGTAATCTGGTTTTCTCCAAATGGTGATATCAATGTTTTATTAGTGCCAAGGTATATTCAACAGCATCATGTACCCAACAACTCCCCGACCTTCTCCCAAGTTCTAGGAGACATGTGTCAATCATTGAAACAAACTCACAACCATCCGATTCCTCAGTTATGTCATTAGTCCTCTCCATCACCATATCATCAACACCATCAGCCCACAAAACCTAAAAATATTCAATGCAATAAATGTTCAGCATCAATCAGAGAAAAATTAATGGGGTGAAGAAAATAGAGTGAGGGTGTACGCCAGGAATTATCGAATAGTGAAAGGGGTCTCCTTCTGTCTGTAACGTTGAAGGCGTTCATGTGCATAGCCGTGTACATGCCTGCTTATCCCCTGCCGCAATTCCCTCCAGTGTCTACTCTGGGCAGGGCATTGCTATAAAAGCTAACGTCGCTGCCCCTAATCTGCAGTGCAACCAGTGCTTCACACTAGAAAAACTCAATCAACATGAAATTCTTCGTAAGTCTTAATACACTATTAGCATTATCCATGAGTTTATTAAACTCATTAGAATCATAATTATTCAATTTCCTCGATTGAATTATAATTAATACAATTATTTCATCATTTCAGATTGTTCTCTTCGCCCTCGTGGCTGCTGTTGCCGCTTTCCCCGGCTACGAGGTAATTAATATATTCATAATTAATCATACATGTTCATAATTGATCATCTATATTCATTAATTAATCACTCGTGTCTCTGGAAAACTTTTGAATTAATTTAGGAATCATCTGATATTGTCAGAGAGTCATTATAACAATTTTAATAATTTTTTCACATCATTGCTTCGTAATCTCATTAATACAACAACTGATTACTGTGGTTATTACTATCCGCAACATTATACCTCTGTTTCTTTGAAATTAATCCTCATGAGGTTGGATGATGATAATATTCAGGCATGTCTGCATCAGATTAATTCATCGTCGTCATTACGAATGCAGCATGCCCTCAGTTTTACGAAATATCTCAGGAAATTTCTATAGTGAATGCAAAAAAAAAAACTTCATTATCGTCTAATCACTGGCATGACTCCTGATAATCATGGAATAATCATGGAAGACGTACATTGGTGAAACATCAAGGTGATCCTTCATCATATCCATTGAAAGGATATTATTGAATCATGGCTAAAAAAAAATCTCAGGATCCTTGGAAACAATCCGGATGGAATGCTTGGCAGCCAGTGGTGAAATCATCAGGCTGGCAGCCATCATGGCCTTCATCAGGTTGGCAGAAGTCTGGTTGGCAACAGCCATCCCATGGCTGGCAACAGCCTTCCCATGGCTGGCAACAGCCATCCCATGGCTGGCAACAGCCTTCCCATGGCTGGCAGCAGCCTTCTCATGGCTGGCAACAGCCTTCTCATGGTTGGCAGCAGGTAATGAAACTCCAATTAGGAGTAAGAAATAATGGATTATAACGTTATCATCAGTCATCAGGATGATGACTAACAACATTATCATCATAATAAACTGGAAAAATCATGTTGATCGTTCTTTTCCTACTTTCTCCAATGTTTACGTCTGGCAAACTCTCTATCCAAGAGTTATTCAACATCAGAATCAATCAAAACCAATCATCATTCTGTCTTCATCAGTAATCATGATTAATTCATTCATTACAGCTATTTTATTAAAATGATATTATTCTAATTATAAAAAAATTTATTTTACAGCACCATGCTCATCATGTTGATGCTATCCACATTCAGCAGCAGCCATCAATCCCACCACTCCACCCCCACCCACTTCACCTGAAGGCACACGATCATGTTAAGCATATTCACTACGACCACGCACACATCGGACATCCCCATCTTATTGGATACGAAGTTGCTGTACACGAACCCGAGGTTAAGCACGTCATCAAGCCAGTCCACCATGGTCACGGATGGGCTTGAATTAACAAACCCCTTCAATCAACTGATCAAAACGGTCCACTTGTGATCCATCCTCAATGATAATATCATTGAGCGATGTTTCCAAACAATATCAACTGATTAATCAGGACACTTGTTAAATTGATCCAACATCATCTTTGGGAATACGAAATTATAAGATGACCTGATAATACTTTTCTTGGAATAAATAAACATTTATCTGGAAGCATCAGTGTTGGAACACTTGAGGACCTAGGACCAAGGCAACCAAACATTAAGAGAAAAATACACACAAAAAGACACATCTTTAGTCTCTCAAATTACCCCGAAAAAGAAAAACACACACAAACATAAAAAAAAATGTATAAATTAATGTCTCTCGTGCGGCATGTGATAGCGAAGAAGACATTGTACGCTCATTTATACCCACCCCCCCACCCTCTCCCCGTCTCATTGTATATTTTTTTTTCTCCCCCAAACACACTATCATCCAGGACCTCGAGACTTTTATTTATTTTCTAATAAAAGCTTATTTTTATGTCTTGTGATAAATTACTTTGATTTATTTATCCCTCTCACTATCTTACATATTTCGTAAGTTTTAATGACTCTACTTCCATATTTGCCAATCAACGAAAGTGCGTATCTCATAAATAAAATTTCATTTTTTTATTTTTATTGCTAAAATGATGATTTTCTAGTAATTATGATTTTTTAGTAAAATTATCAATTTTTTCCGTTAATTTGAATTTTGGGAAAAATATTTTTTCTGCTCATTGAACAGAAAAAATATTTTTTCTGCTAATTTATCAAAATTCCAGCATGATCCGGTCATCGGCATAAGAATGTCATAATTAAAGAATAATTACGCATAAAAATAATTCCATTTTCATCGAGCCCTCCGATAAGACGACTTAATGTCACCAATGCACGGATGTTACCTGCAAATCAATTTTCTATGTTACCCCGGTAACCCAACGTGCAAACAAGTCGCGCTACATCCGGACATTACCACTTGCGTATTTTAATACTCGAGCATTCGATCAACATCAACTCACTACTCATCACGTGTTGTGATAATCATGTGACATACGCTGGAAGAAAGTAATAATGACTTTTGTTTGTTCACTTCGATCATATTGTTATGGAAAAACATTACATGACCTAGATGGTTTATGAGTATATGAGCATTGAATACTTCCGGTTGCTATATCTACATTTCAATTTTTTATCCCTATTCATAATTATGATCATGATTATGATGAGATTTTTTTTTAGGATTATTCGAATAAAATAATTGTTTTATTTTTATTCATAATTATAATTATAATTATGTTTACAATCTGAGCATTTTATTTTCATAATTAATAGAAGTTCGCCATTTAATGATCTACAAATCATGAATAATGACAATTCCATCCCCATGATTTAGTCATAAACCATTAGAATGACGAAAGAGTGAAATTTAATACTCGCTGAGGTATTTCATAATGTATAATGCTATTGTTGGCTTGACCATAAACCCACATAACGAACATATAAATGGACATTGCCATACAAAATTAGTGAAAAGTCTTCTGTATAAATAGAAATAATATCTATTGTTACTCACTTGGGAACTTTGTGAGAGTCAATCGGGTTCATCCCTCCTGTATAGAATCAATAGGAGAATTTGCTTGAGACGGTACGATAAAAAAAGACAGATACATATTCGCTACTCATATAGTAAGTATGTTTGTCTTGAAGTGCAAACAACTAGAATTTGTGCCAGGCTGTCTTTCTCTCTGAATTTCCGACAGTGTCGACGACCCTATCCGCCCTTGATTGAGTGGAGAATATTTTTTTGGATCAATTGGAATTTAGCACAACATTTTTTCATTACAAAAAATTATGGAGCATGATGGTGTATACGTCATGAAGAAAAACGATTTTAATTAAAATTTTCAAATTCTGCGTAAGGTGGAATTTGAACTCACAACCTTCAGATTACTGAGCAACTGCTCTTACCAATTACGTTATCAATAATCTTAAAAAAACAATAATTGCCAAATATCTGCGTAATAGCATCACAAGGCCATTATTTTAAATCGCTCACAACTACTCAATTATTGATTAGTTTTATAAATAAAAAAATACGTTTTTATGTTCCCTCACATTTTCAATAGTTGATGCAAACATGCAGATTAATGACTTTGAGATACTTACACATCAAATGCAACTATGCCTGATACACTTTCTCCTCATAAACTTATATTACAGTTATCGCTTCTACTGGTCAAGTTATTAGGCACGTATAATCCGGACTTTCGTTGAGAAATAAGTACTAAAACTATGTAATAGTCATCTCCAATCATACTTATCACACAGTAATATCCAATCTTGTCAATTATTTAACATCAGATATTCTTTGCGATTTTCTTCACAATTGACATTTCAATTTGTTTTGATTTTCACGAAGGATCTAAGATGATAAACAGAACGATCGAAGGTGGTTGGATCGAAGAAGCGCCGCTGACGCTTGGAATTGCACAGCATTGGACACCTGGTTATTCCACGCGGTTCCTTCGTGCCGTCAGTTCGATCCGGTCAGTGGAACAACAAGCATGAACCACCAACAACGTAAGTATCTCATTCTACCCCTTTTTTAGTAGATGTATTGACATGTCTCTATTAGCCATTTTCATCTTGCAATGTTACTCAATTCCACTTGTTGTTTTTAGAGCACGAGTCACCATCAGTCTACTCGATCAGCAGCAAAGCGAATTTGGTTACAGTAAAATCCAGAGATGCTTAGTAAGTATACTCACTTTTATTTCAATGAATATCTCTGAATCTGGGAGAGATTGCAAAATTTTCATAGAAACCTTTTTTGTAGATCTGCATTTTTTCTATAAAAAAAGCTTCTCACAAAAATCTCGCTATCTCTCATAGATTCTGGAGTCTTTCCAATAAATAAATCTCTTTGAAAACTAATGGAAAAACTTGTACTTACAGTTTCAAAAAAACACGAAAAAAAATAATTTATTTTTTTGTGATAATATTAGTTGCTGGATTGATTGCCAGTGTAATTACCCTTGGAATACTCTGTATGTATAAATCAATCGTATGATGAATTTATATGTATCGACATACCTTAAATAATTCAAGTATTTAAAAACTCATTTATAGACTCAAGAGTGAAGGCTGCCCTGCCCATATGTGACACCGAAGAGTGTGTCAGAATTGGTGAGATTCTCAGACTTATCATAAATTTAATTACCCTTGATATAAAAATGGATTTTTTATTTACCCTATAAATGCACATTAAGGCGCTAAATATATTTATATTTAAAAAGCTGCAAGTTTAAAAGAGTCTATGGATACGTCTATAGATCCATGTGAAAACTTTTACAAGTGAGTACAGTGAACTTATCAATCCTACAATATGTAATTATTAACGAATTTATTTTCAAGGCCGATTAAAGTTTCTGTATCATTGATCGTTTAAATCTAAGTGGATAATTATGGATTATAGATATGCATGCGGAAGATGGTCTGAGCACCATCCAACACCAGATAATAGTATGATGTACTCGTGGTTCAGTGAGAGGACGGAAAGAGTCATTTGGAAGGTTCGGGAAAATTTGCGGAAAAATTTGACTGATGTGCCATGGGCGGTTTCTCAAGCTAAGATGCTTTACGATAGTTGTGTAAATACTGGTGAGTTTTATCAATATATTTTTTTTTTATAATATCCACTGATAATATTCACCTGATTGCAGCATCAATGGATAAGCTTGGACTTACTCCATTGCTGAATCTTCTTCAAGAAGTTAATCTCCCCCAAGTTCCTGCGATTCTTGGAAAAAGTGATGGGAATCTCATTGAAAAAATCAGCAGAGTTAGACGAGTCCTAGGGAAGGATGTACTTATTGGGTTCAGTGTTATTCCAGATCCTAGAAATCGCAGCAGAAATGTCATTGTTTTAGATTCACCATCTTCATTGAGTCCTTTACCTGGGTGAGTTGTGTCTGAATTATTTTCATCAATATTTTCTAAATCTGTCCCATTTCAGGGACAGGGAAATTGAAAAGAGATTGAAAACGCTACGAACTAGAATGGCGAGAGCAGCCAACTTTGAAGGAGAGGAGGACGAGAAGAATATGAATCCTGCAACAATAGAGAAAGCTTATATTGCTGCTGTAATTAAGGAAATTATCAGCAATGGTACTTCCTTATCGTGCGATTCGTCCAATGTTATTTCGTCATCGGAGGAAGATAAAATTTCCAAAGCAGCGAAGAGCATATATGACTTGAGCGCTTTAATCTATTATGTATATATGAATTATTAATTTTTTACTATCAAAATTATGTACTCAATTTCTATAATTCTAATAGATGAGTCGAGAAGACCGTAATGATACAGTATCTGACGAAGAAATCAGTGACAAGGATTACATGCTTGTTGATGATCTTCAAAAATTGACTGATAGTTATGTGAAATATGAAAATTACTCATTGAGTCCTAGAGAAATTTGGCGGCCATTGATTGAAGAAATATGCCGTGGTATTGTAGAATTGGATCTCGATAAAAGGGACAGAGTTCTCATTGCAAATATGGGATACATTAAAGATTTAGCATTTTTGTTGGCTACTACTGATGATGATCAATTGGGTGATTTATCAAATTATCACAGATATTCTTGTAAATCATCTGCAGAAAATCTGTATCTAGAAAATTGTTTTTAGAAAGTGCTGTATGGTGGACTATTGTAGATATCATCGCTCCCCATTCATCGAGCAATTTACGAAAAATATGGTCTGATTATATTGGGAAATTGATAGACATTGAAGATACCGAGCCAAGATCTATTCACTGTGCTGATGTAGTTAATTCCATGATGGGTAAGTTTTGTCATTCTATGCAAATACTTAATAAAATCTTATTTATAAAGTTGATCAAATCTCCATGATCAAATATTGATAATTCGATAGGAATGGCAGTTTCATGGCTCTTCGTAGATCAAAAATTCTCCACTGAAACAACTCCAAAAGTCATAGAGATGTTAGAACACATTCGAGAATCATTTGCTTCCTTAGTTGCTACTACAGCGTGGATGGATAAAAAGACTAAATTTTTAACACTCGAAAAATCAAAGAAGATGGTCTATGTTATTGGACATCCGGATTGGTTGTTTGATGAATCGACCCTTAACGAGTATTACGAGGGGGTAAGATATTATTTTTATGCATTGTGATTCATATATTTGCCCTCCTCACCAACACAATGCTCTTGACCCACTGATTTCTAGTCTCGAGCATTGAGTACTTTTTTTTTTTTTTCGGCATGTATTCATAATGAAACTAGTGATAGTTGAAAATGTCGACAACTGTGCTATTAAAGTTTTGTTAGTACAAGACTATCGAGTAAATGAATATTCAAAGAAATTTTAAAACTGAAATTGAACTCATATGTATTCATTAACTATTCAAAGGTTTTACATGAAACAGTGGATGATGTGATTTGCTAATAAATCCAGAAATATAAAAAAAATTCTGTTAATGTTTTCAGATAGACATGAAGGATGACACATATTTCGACAATATGTTGACGCTGGCACGATTGATGAGTAAAACAGAGATAGAGTTTGTGGAGCAGGCGAATAACATGAACGATTCATAGTAATGAACTTTTCATTAATAGATTAGCTATCATGACTAATTGAATTCACTGAATCTTCTTGATTTCGACAGTTGGGCAGCTGGACCAACAGAGGTTAATGCCGTATATACCGTCATTGCCAATCACATAAGTGAGTTTTAAAAAAGCATATATGAATTAATGAATATTCAATGATAATTTAATTAATCAGTAATGATTATGTTCCAAAATGGACGCAGCAATACCTGCTGGAATTTTACAATTTCCCTTTTATGAATTGGGCTTGGAGTAAGAAGATATCAATAAAGAATCCAACATACGTTCCAATTGACAAATGTTTTCTTTCAGAGCTTTGAATTATGGTGCGATCGGAACAATTCTCGGTCATGAATTGACTCACGGCTTTGACAACAGTGGTCGTCTTTACGATGAAGATGGCAATCTCCGTCAATGGTGGAGTAATGACACTATACTCGAGTATAAAGACAAGGTTGACTGCTTCATTCAACATTACGGAAGTTATTATGAAGAGGAGGTGAATATTGCTCGATCAAAGAAAGTCAATGTTAGTTTATTCAATTGACTTTCACTCGGATTTTCATTCATCTCCGCCAGGTGGATGAGCACATTGATGGTCAATTGACCTTGGATGAGAATATTGCCGACAACGGTGGTCTCCGTGAAGCCGTTCTTGCGTACAGGAGATGGAAGGCCAAACACGGTCAAGAGCCTATGCTGCCGGGCTTCACTCATATGAGCCACGAGCAGTTGTTATTTTTAGGATTTGCTCACGTAATGATATTTGTTTACACGAGAAATTCCAATATCTTTTTATGAAGCACCCTTCAATCCGATTAATCGCTTGTTTTTGTCTACCCCTATTATAGTATATTTTCGGCTTCTTTTATACTCAATCAAGATTAATAATTCTTCATCCTTATTAAAATTCAGTTATGGTGCGAAGCTCATACACCAACATCCTTGATATGGATGCTTCAAGATTCACATTCACCAGGACATGTGAGATTAAAGGCGGTCTTAACGAATTCAAAGGAGTTCAGTGATGTATGGCAGTGTCCAGTTGGTTCACCAATGAATCCACGAAAAAAATGTAGGATTTGGTAAATATTTATACAAGTATATTCCAGAGATATTGTACATGACGAAGGGAGAGAGTGAAAGTTGAGATGATGTTTTTAATAAAAGTATTTTATTTACGTAAAAAAAATCAGGTATTTTCTTCTCACACATAGTTTTATCGTTTTGGGATGGCATCACCTGTGTGGCTCAATGCCTCAGGGATCTATTTTCTAGGTCAGCTATGCTATCTTTATAGCTGATCAGAAAACGTTTATTGATTCTTCTATTACAACTCGAATGATGATTCGTAAGAAAAAACAAAAAATTTTCTACTCCGATTACTATTCGTTGTAAAGAACAATGTCTTAGTAGAATGTCTAGTATACGTATCCACCGTTGGCTGCGAGAGCCTGGGTGTTTCCGGATGAAGCGGGTGCAGCACTCTCAATATCGTAGTGTTGTCCTCCTTGAGATCCCTGAAAATATAATTGAATATTAATGAAATTTGTTTCTAAGGGATTGAAAATTAGTAGTCATGTTGGGGAGATTATTTACCGATGAACCGATGGATATGGTTTCGAATGCAGATGATTCATTGGATTGAACCTCCTCGTAGTGTGCGCCTCCTGTTCTAGCGCCATTTCCGAATTCAGATGAGGCAGTGTTTCCTGTTGATGGAAGTTGAATTATTTATCAATATAAATTCGGAATTATTATTATCGGGTTTTTCCATGAGGAGTGTCTGCATACCTGTGGAGAATTGGAAAGATGAAGTGGCTGGGGCAGTCTGGTAGGTCTGGACAGCTGGTGCTGATGCAGCCTGGTAGGTCTGGACAGCTGGTGTTGATGCAGCCTGGTAGGTCTGGACAGCTGGTGCTGATGCGGCCTGGTAGGTTTGGACAGCTGGTGCTGATGCAGCCTGGTAGGTCTGGACAGCTGGTGCTGATGCAGCCTGATAGGTTTGGGCAACTGGAGCTGATGCAGCCTGATAAGTCTGCGAAACTGGGGCTGGGGCGCCGTATCTTGGAGCTGGTACAGCCTGATGGGTCTGGATAGCTGGTGCTGATGCAACCTGGTAGGTCTGGGAAGCTTGAGCTGGGGCAGAATATCTTGGAGCTGGTGGAGCCTGGTAGTTCTGGACACTTGGTGCTGATGCAGCCTGGTAGGTTTGGAAAACTGGAGCTGGGGCAGAGTATGTTGGAGCTGGTGGAGCCTGGTAGGTCTGGATAGCTGGGGCTGATGCAGCTTGATAATTCTGGACAGCTGGTGCTGGGGTAGCCTGGTAAGATTGACGCTGAACAGCTACCTGGTAGGAAGCGGGCTGGGGACGGGGAGCGAGGTAATTACGGGTAGCTTGAGGTACTGGACGATAACTGCCCTGAGATGATCCAGAAGGAACATGGAAGGAAGTACTGGAGGCACTTCCAGATGATGATGGTCCCAGATAGCGGTTTGAGGGAGCTGGGACGCTACCTGATCCAGAGTTACCAGCAGCTGGTCCCAGATAGCGGTTTGAGGGACGTGAAACTGATGGGGCTGGCTGAAGTGTTTTTGAAGGTAGGTAGTTGACTGAAGGGGCAGCCTGGACAGTTGCAACACTACTGGATCCTGAACCACCATTACCATTGAAAGACGTTCCAGGCTGGTGGTTGGGTGGTCCGTAGGTGTTGGAAAGGGATGAACCAAGACCCTGATTAGGGTAAGAGTAACCAGTGTATCGTGAATCGCCAGGGAGAATATCTCTCTTCACTTTTCCAGTAGAGGTGCCGAGGGCTGAGCCCACAAGGCATACCTGTGTGACGAAAATCGCGAATTATTAATTTGTATTTGAAAAATGGTTGGTTTGATCGCTGATAACACTGATTCTCGTTGATTTTATCACTCATAATAATTATCTCAATGAAATAGAAATTCAAACACTCACCACCAACAATAGGACCAGCTTATTCATGTTGACAGTTTGAAGTACCGTGGAGGTGTTCGATGTTTGTTGCCCATCCCGATCTTTTATACGATTTGATTCTCCCTCCTTAAACTGTCGAAATTCTCATGGCATTGACAAGAACTAGAGTTTTTAATCAACTTTTTCACCGTCTCCTACCTGACCCCCTCCCCCCCCCCCACGCGCCCGCAATCTCGAGGTCCCCCCATTTTTTGGGACATCATAAGCTGGGCCTGCTAGCACCCAAATGTATCTACCAATACAGATGCACGATAGTCCCCTCTTTCTCACTTTTTTTTCATTCACACATAGCATCCGAGCGACGACGGATCGCAGGGTAACTTCCTCGTATCGTTGCATACGATTTATTCGCTCTACATTGCAAATTCTTTCATTAGGCAATGTTACATTGTACCGCGCAAAAGTGATCGAGTTGGTCATGTGAAAGCGTTAATGGACCTTATCATCCCATAATCCCCATGACTTCCATTAGTAACACTTTTGTCACAGCATACGATTCTTACAAAATTTGAATAATGTAGAGAGAGGAGAGAGATATGAAATCGGCTGGATGCATTCCTGTCATTAAAAACGATGTCTGTAATAAAAAATTGTTATCAGTATTCTCCATTTTCTCACTCATTCAACTTTCCCAAAAATATGTTTTTTCTAAAATTGATATTTGGAGAAGATTATGGCAGCCATCTATTATAGACCAAGTGAAAGTTTTTAGTGTATTTTATTATATACTGATTTTGAATTTCCATTTGAACTTTAAATATTTTCCAATGATATTAGCATATTCAATCACTGTCATGATTACATTTTTATTCTTAAAAATCAACGTTAAAAAAATTTTTTACTATTTTATTTTATAAAAATGATTACTCTGTTCAAATGCAAAAAACATTCATTTAAAATCTAATAGATCCTTTCTTTGTTAACAGCTCAATATTCTTCCCAAGACTCATTACGTAATATTTTCTCCAGTCATCATCATCATCTCCAAAAACACAACGAAATTCCCAAGAATCCAGATGAACAACTGATTCAGTCCATTGAGGTCTTCTCATTCGAGTAATCATATGCAAATAATGCAAATTATTGAATTGATAGAATATTAATTAATTATCTCTGAATGCCATGGGCCGAGTTCGAGAGACAAGAAATCCTCCGGAAGTGAATTTCTAAAATATACGATTATCCCACGAGTATTAAATTAGAATTTACAGAATAAAAATTTAATATTGGGTAAACGAAAGTCGAGATTAGAAAACCAGATTTTTAGGGAAATTACGAAATACCCGTGTAGCCACAAACGGCTTTTGAAGTATCTTCGAGAAACGATGATCAGCATCTGTTAGATTTTCATAACAATCCTTGAGAATTTGTATAATACAACTTCTTTTTAGAGAAGATCTTCTAAATATCGAATAAACACGGAAGTTTGGAATATTAATAGCCATGGGGTCTCAAATTTATGAGTGTATAATATCTTTCACAAATTAACATGACAGTGTCACTGATGGAGGATGATCAAGGCCGGTATGACATACCCAAATGCCAATTTCTTGATTCTCACGGATTAATCGAACAAGTAATTAATTAAATCATGAAAATTCATCATTAGTAACATTATCCCAATTTAAAAGTATCCAATCATTCTCTCAAAAACTGTTCAAAGAAGCCTAGGATACCAAAAAACAATCACTAAAATTGAGATTGCAGACAATCAATTTTTCATCGAACTGTGCATTTATAATTCTAAAAGAGAAGAGAAAGTTTCAATTAATTAGAGTTTTCAACATTTGACACATTCTAACTTGACATTGTGACGAAATAGTTGATCGTAACTGTGATCCATGATGATCGAATCCAAAGACTCTTAAAATCAGAGTATTATCATATTCGAAACGGAACTGTTATTTTCGAACAACTTATAAAAAAAAAAAAACAAGAGCAATTCATCATTCAGCGAAATGAGAATTTTTTTTATATTGTATATATAATAGGATTCATAAATAATATCATTTCGTTCAATCTACAAATAAATGCGGCACATCACCTTCACTCTCGTTCTGATAACCAGTTTGAGACGATCCCTATCGTGTATCCTCGATGTTGATACGTTAATTCCTTTCTCCGTTGAGTGAAATGAAAATTGATACATTCGTTCTAACATCAGCCACACCCCTCTCCTATATTTTTTCTCTGAAGAAGTAATCAACTCTAGTTTTTTTATTATTCATTTGACTCGTTCACTCACATTTTAACTGATAATTCTCATCATCACGTTAACAACCCAGAAACAGAAGAATCTATGAAAAATGTTCGTTTCATCTGATTGAGGATCTAATGAATCATGAATAACAACGATTCATCCTGATTTATTGTTCATCCAATGAAATTAAAGAAATTGAATAATTGAGAATTCTCCAGTTCCATCCAAAGAAATGGACTAAGAAAATAGCAAAAATAATAAAAATACAGGAGTAATAAGAGTTAAATCCAGCGAATGTCAGTGGCAGTATACCAGGAAGTGAGTGCTTTCATCGTGAATGTTAGTGAAGGTCCTTGTATATAAGTAACGACGAGTGCTTTCATTGTCAGTACACTTCCTCTCATTGATCACCCACAATATTGCAGTTATGGATTTGCTGAGCTCCTTTATTCTAACCATTGCATTGGCAATGGTAAATGCTTCAGACGAACCTTCTGGATATTCCTCTGCTTTTCATGGACATAAGTTGATATCCGAACCTTCTGGATATTCTTCTGCTTTTCATGGACATAAGTTGATATCCGAGTCTGTACATCTCAAAGAAATTCCAACAAAGATAATCAGAATAACAAAAACTATAGCGGTGAAGGTGCCAGTGCCATATCCCGTCAAGGTGAGTTCATAAATCATTTAGTTTGGGGATTGAATTCATAAATAGATTGCGTAGTTAATGGTTCAAGTTATTCTGCATTAATTTAAAAAATTCTTTTCTCTTTATTTTAGGTACCCGTCCACATACCTGTACCAGTACCCGTGAATCATCCCTTCCCCATTCCAGTTCCCCAGATTGTGAAAGTACCAGAGCATGTACCTTATGAAGTATCAAAACATGTGCCAGTTGAGCTGCATCAACAGGTACCAGTCTTCCTAACAAAACCTTTTCCGTATCCGCAACCGTATCCAGTTCCTCATCCAGTCAAGATTCCACAGCCGTTGCCATATCCAGTACCTCATCCCGTTCCCTCTCACACCAATAATGAGGAACCGAGTCACAGTGAATTGAATTCTGTTGATGGGGAATCACAACAGGAGGATGGTTCTGAATCGTATGGGCAGAGAGTACAGGCTCAACAGGAGGTGGGGAAGGAATTTAAACCCTCACAACCAATTGTTGTACAATGAATAATTCTTTATTCTCCTTTTCTTAGTATTTTTATATACTGTTGTTGATGATTATAAATTTAAATTATAAATTTGTTATAAATTTGTTTACATCATGTCTGATAACCGGTTATTATTTTCGTCATGAATAGAGCATAAAATGTAGGAGAAATGATGCGTATATGTAGCGAAAAAATCCGAATGATTCTTTGCAAAGAGTAGACCCACAGTGTTCAAGAACTATCCATTAGAGTGCGTTACTATAAACATTTCTCTTGATAATTTTCATTAGAAGGCCCAGACATTAGAAAGTATCCAAGTTCACTTTATTACCGATCGTTGCTCTCCAAGTGTCTCCAGTCTATCCAGTAGTGACATGCGCGGTATGATTACAAAACTCGAAAACTTTTAAAATGAGAGTAAAAAGTGCATTTATTCTACAGATCCTGAATTTAACACTTGGTCATAATTGTAGGAAAATTATGTTAAAATACTGTCAGAGATCAAAATCCCTGTCAATAACTTAATCCTATGAACACACGTGTCACTCATTAATGCAATAATCATCACCAAGATGAATATGCAGAGTTCCAGCCATCTTCATAAGCAGACCTGGATTTTTCCACGATAATGGGTTGTGAGACTGGTACAGCAACGTGTTTGACAACATGTACTGGATAGGGTTCGGCTACTTTGACAGCATAGGGTACTGGATATGGACGGTCAACTGGTACAGCTATATGTTTTGTGACCTCCACTGGGTATGGTTTTGGCACATGTACTGGGTATGGACGATCAACTGGTACTGCATATGGCACCTATTACAACATTTATGAATAAAAAAAATGATCATTAGTATTAGCCAATCTTGAAAACCTATAATGAAACGCAAGCAGTCAAGCGGAAAGAACACTAATTTTCATCATTCAAATACGTATACAAGTATATGGGACAGATTGCCTTGATCTAATCGTCAGCTGAGATTTCATTGAGATTTTGTCAATTATACCTTAACCGGGACCGCAACGTGTTTCTCAACGACATGAGGTATGTATTCTTTGGTGAGAAGGGTTGATAGTCCTGAAGAGTATGATGGAAGTGCCGAGTAGGTGGAATAGGCTCCCAGACCTAGTCCGCTGTCGGATCCGCCGTTACCATATGCCCAACTGTTATCAGAAGAACCGTAGCCCAATGAATATAGTCCACGTTTGTCCTTTTTCGTGTTCTCAGCTACTTTCTTCTCTTCAGCTAGAGCGAGCGCCACTAGGGCGATGATGATTACAGCCTGAACACAGTGAATAATTAATATCTGGGACAACTTTAGATTCTGTAAATACAAGGAGAATATGCAATATGGTTGAAGGATGATACCTTGAATTGCATGTTGCTGTCAGGATGGCAGAACAACTGTGAAGAGTATCACGATGATACCTTCTTTTATACCTTGATCATGGAAACCCCTGGACGAGTTTACCATGGTGGAGGTGGTGGTGGTCACCATACTTGAAATTATTCGTATGTGTACAGTGTGTATCCAACAACCCAAGAGCTTCTCACTTTCTTGCGCAATTGCAAACTTACTGGTGACAAATATATGTTATGAGCGCAGTAACGTGGGATATTCTTGTATGCAAATTTCTGCATGTTTTGGGTTTTTATATGAGTTTTGTTAGGGGGGGCCTTCACCTCTAAAAAAATCCTAGAGTCATAGTTTTTTTGACTTTTCCCACACAAGTGGAACCATTGTCTAATTGGGTTCAGTTAAAGAAGGGGAGGAAGGACTCATGTACTTATTATAAACTTGTTCAATTTAGGCAGAAAACTGTAATATATTAATCTCATTATAAAATATAAACTTGTTCATCCAGACTGACGAAATTTCTTGTTTCAGTTCCACAATCTACCAATGATCTAGAATTTCACGATTTATAAAATTTTTGGCCTTTCATAGGCGCCACATAATCGGTATAAACGCATTTCTCTCCAACAACGTGACCATTGTTAAGCAAATTCCGTGAAACATTCAGTACAATAGACTGACTATGAAAGTTTTCCTGTTTGATTCTCGTACGAGGGTTAACTCAATAACAAAAATAATAATCCAAAGCGAAATATTGATGGCCGCGAGGTCGAAGAAAGTCGCTATGTATTTTACTTCACTCTCGTTCTTATTTCTGACAGACATTGGTAGAAATAAGGAAAAAACAACATGTTATGGATATCGCGTTATGCGAAGCCATAAAACTACTTATGTCTCATCATTCGAAATGCAAGCCTCTTTTAATAAATTGACTTGTCTCATTCTGTACCTCATAAATTTTTTCGTAAACAAGTACTTTAATCATCTGCGCAATACTTTCGTCAGAGTGGAGAAATTATGATTCTCTTTGCATGAAATTTATTTTTTAATTACACCAAATCACCTTGAGTCTGATGAAACGATGAGAGCTTGAAAAAATCAACCTTCTTTTATCACTTAATTGATGATTCTGTTATTGATAATTTTTTTCCCATTTTTATGAGTTTTGTAGGTTTGCAAAAATTGAGCAATCGGATAAGTACTTGAACACGGTTCTTTCACACGATGTTTATGTGAGTGGGTGCGGGCAGTTGTATATGCATCTGTCAAGGACTCTGGAATCCCATGCTGCATGAAAAATCACTTTGTAATCGATCCACAGGCCCGGGTTCGATTCCGAGCACTGGAATAAATATTTCTGGATTATTTGATTTAGTCAAATAGTGCAAAGACATTTTAAAAATGTCGCTAAGCCAGTAGTTGATGGCGTTGATAACAAACGATGAAGATGTTGATCTGCACAGGATATCGACATAATTATGTGACTCGTCCCGTCACTTTCGCCCATGAACATTTAGTTCACTTGCACAAACTCCTTCCGATCTGAACACAGATATTACCATAATCACGTCAACTGTTGCAAAATACCATGCAATAATATATCAAACCCTTCACTAATCATTCAATCTTTCCTCACATATATATTAAAATTAATGATACACCAGTGAGAATATCAAATGAAGGTGATAGTCAAATTTTTTACGAAAACGTCACATAATCAATTTATTTCATCAAGACTCGTTGTTTTTTGTTCTTTTTATCTAAATAAAATAGTTTAACAAATAGAGTATTTTAGTTGGTCGCATGTTGACAATGTTTTGAGATGCTTGGGTGAGGATTTTTTTGTTTCACTTTATTTTTTAACGGGAAAGATTGGGTGAGATTGGCGATTTGGTGGGTGACACGATTTTTATTTTTTTTTCTAATGGGGAAAGAGTTATGGGTATAGAAGAGCTAGAAAACGATGTAACAGTTTGGTGATTGCACGCTAAATCCAAATACTGATGGTTTTTTTCCTCTAGAGGTGGCCGGATCCGTGAAGACCACCGAGGTCATCATAGGAACCATAGTGATCGCTGTGGTGTTCCTTAACAATAACTGGAACGTGCTCCTTGACGTAGACGGGATGAGGAACTGCAACCTGTGGAATTATTTCGTAAGTTTATATTGATTGTTTTTCATTATGTTGATTTGTTCAATTTCTAATTGAATCATATACTCTACCTTGACGGGGTAGGGCTGTGGAACAGGAACCTTAACGGGGTAGGGTTGTGGTACAGCAACCTTGACAGGGTAAGGCTGTGGAACGGGCACTTTGACGGGAACGGGATATGGTCTGTCAACTGGTACGTGAACAGTTTTTGTCTGAATGACTGGGTAGGGCTGGGGTACTGGTACCTTTACGGGTACTGGGTATGGTCTGTCAACGTGAACCTGAAAATAATTCAAAATGAATAATTGTAACAGTTATGAATCACCAGATACAATTTAACTGAATTATTGATTACCTTGACTGGATAAGGACGGTCAACAGGTACAACAACGGGATAAGGTTTGGGGACAGCAACGGTCTTGTGAACAGTTTGTACAATGGTCTTGTGAGCTTCGTGTCCATGTCCCAATCCATATCCTAATTCACCACTGTATCCACCGAGATCACCATATCCAAGACTCAGGCCATAGAGACCACGTTTCTCAACTTTTTTCTCTTCGGCGAACACTGTCGCCAGCAGCATCAAGCATATCTGCAAAATAAATCACTCGAGTTAGTGATGATTAAATTTAATAAATTGCATTAAATTAAAAAATATTGTTTAACATACCAAAACCTTCATGTCGACCAACTTGTGTCGAGTTGAGCTAAATCAGTTGTGTCTTAATAGCATCGAAAACTACCCTTTATATAGGGAATTGACTTTCATTTCTTTCTAACATCCCGGTAACTGAGAGCCAATAGTCGACTGTGATCATTCTAATGCCACACCTACTTTGCGCCTTACACTCATTTATCCACGATGCATGGTTGAGCACAATCTATATAAAAAACATTATAATACTAATAGCTAGATACTTACACATTCAAATGTAGGTGACATTGTGTTGTATAAACGTTTGGGATCTAACGATAAAGTTGGTTTCTCTGTATGTTAATCTGAGAGCGATTGGTGGCTATGTGGCTTTTCATCATGCAACGCAGCTCTCCACCATGACTTTTTTTCCAATTGTCCTATCTATATCACGTACAATGCATAATCCCTTCAATTAAAAAAAATTCAGCACAATCATCAGTTTTCTAATGACTTCTGATCAAGTTTAAATTTATCCTATTATTGTTTTCAAATATTGAGCTAAAGAATATGAACAGCTCCCTTTCTGCTTCCGCATTAGCTACAATGCATGTGCGAATTTCACTGGACCAAGACGTCTGATTCATGTTATTTGATAAGGTACATAAAATTCGCCCACATACCCAAGTCGTGATATTCTCGTTTATGTTGTGTTTTTGTGAATAGTTGAGCGATCATTTATTGTTCAATAATACGGAATAGCACAGGGGCTAATTGTTTGTATTATTTCATCTTACAATTTGAATCTCTTAGATGGTTTAGGGGCCTTCGTTATGACAATTAGCACGGAATTCGGGGTAATAGTCGTATCCGTGCAATTTGCGGTAAATTATCCATGCAATATCACACATATATCAGGTAGAATGTTCTAGAATGTACGACAAAGAAATGAGAATTTATCTCAAACAATAAATATTTATTTATTTATTTTATTTGTTTATTTCAACATAGGACCAACAGCCAATTATAGGTACATTTCATTTGTTATACAAAATAATATATAAATAATAGTGATGAATAGAAAAGAAGAGAGAAATATTGTTATTAAATAAAAAAAAATCTCCTATAACTTGATGATTTATCAATTCCCATTAATTCGATTAACTTCAATAAATCATGGATTAAGTTGTTACAGCTGATGTATTCATATCTATATTAGATATAAATAACCAATTTATCCAGTGATTAGTAAACACATCGAGTCAACGAGCTTTGAGTAATTCAAAATGTCCCGGAAAGATTAAAAATCTCCTTTCTCTGTGATTCAACACGCAATGAAATGTGATATCAGGATGTCAGTGAAAATGGTAACGATTTCGTTTGTATACAGTGCTCTCTTATTCTTGCTCCGACAGAGATTGCGCAACGACAACATTTGCCCCGCAGATTGCATGCACAGTGGGTGCTACATGTGCGTGTTGGTCAGCGGAATAATGTACCTCCTTAAACCATTTCATTTATTTTTATTTTTCCATACATAATATTCCTCTTTGGTTATACCGTCTTGCTTCTCTCCACCTTAGCCAATGATGCAATGAAACGTGTGTCGCACATTCTTAGCAAGGACTTGAATAATCTGAGGGATTCTAAAAATTAGTTTCTATATAACTCGGAATCTGAGGTAGATAGTGAAATTTTACATAAGACCTTTTTTGTAGAGAAGAGTGAAAACTACAAACAAGGTCTTTTGACATTTTTCTCTAGAATTAATGGTTATCGAGATAATTCGATATTTGTCAACTGAGAAATCTTGAATTTTGAAAATTATGGTTAAAACGTATCGAATGTGTAAAACACATAAAGCAATTCTTGCAATCGTATATCCGTAGAATTAATTCATACTGGTGCACAGGCATTGGCCTAATCGATGAATTGTGGGTCGTGAGAAGTAATGCCTAGTCAAATGTATACACATGGAGTCAAATTCGTGAGAACAGGACGTGGTGGTACGGCAAATGAAAGGGGAAGAGAGAATTTACCCAGCGCCTGTGTGGAATTGTAAATCCTTCACATGATCGATACCATGTTACCTGTATTATTGTTTCATTGTAACTTACACGAGAACCCGTTAATCCATTGATTAACAATAGCAAGGTTGAATCGACTTGAAGAAGCCATTCTATCTCACTTCTGTACGACCGTGACAGAGATCCTTTGTAGGTCATTTAACTATTTTTTTTTATTCATATCATAAGTTCATCGAATGTAACGAATAAATTAGTATTTAATTTAATTCAGGCAATACTATTTTATTTTATATTTTATTTAAAATGTATCAAAGACAGAAATTAGGGAATATTATCTACTTTATTGTGTAATTGATTTATTATTCAATTAATTAGCATAATAATATATTAAATGATAATTATAATACAGACGTTAAACTCGTAATTCATTAATCTGGGTCGACAGAACAGTTGCAATCGATTCTCGATCATTGCTACTCATCGATACTTGTATTGCAATGTCTATATTATTTCTTCCTCAAGGCCAAGAGGCGGTATTTTTTCCCCTCAGAGATCATTCTGAATGAAAAAATATCGTGTGAGGTGGAGATATCCCCATCAAAATGGTATTCGATTATGAAACTTTCAATTAGCGTATACTGTCCGCTTTTTTTCATCAAGTATCTTCAGGTCTCGATTGAAAGTTTTATTTATTATCTTATAATAACATATACTCGGTATTTATTATATTCCACTGATGGGTTTTGACCCAAATATTGCGACGAGCTGTGAATTTATGACTGATTGCATTATTTAAATTTAAAAAATCAACATGTCAGTAGCGAATTGGTAAAACGGTTTAAGTCTATTTCATCCTGAGGTCAGTTTTTGATGGATATCTTGAAATCGATTGGAGATAGAGACATTTCTATAAGGACCTTTTTTGTAGCTCTCATTGAACTCTACAAAAAAGGTTATAATGAAAATTTCACTATCTTCCTCAGATTCCGAGATATTCATCGTAAACTATTTACTACTGATTTCAACAATGTTTTAAATAAATTTAAAAATTACCATAGATTAATCGATAAATATTCTCAGTGTCTGAATAATTCATTCCCCTCCGCAGCGAAATCAACTAGGAAGAGGAAGTTAGTGTAAATAAAAGTGAATTGACCTATTGTCGATTTCTGCCAACTCTTCAACAGTCATAATGTCACATTAAAACTCATTGCCAATACAAAAATAACAATAAAATACGCTCATTGAATAATTCCATACCTATCTACTCACCATGCACTCCAGTTTTCTCGCAATGTATGAAATAACATACACAGTGGTGACCTAAAAATAAAATCCAGGATAATCATGAAGAAAATGAGAAACTGGAGACAATAATAATGAATAAGGAATTTACTTTTTCCCGATACACTCGAAGATTTAGTTTAAAGTGTGGATAAAAGGTAGTGTTACATAAGACATGTATGGGTTACGTGGGTTTACCTGTGCGATTGTATACACGTGCTCAGTCAAGCATAAACTCGGCTACATATAGCAATGTGACTTTGTACACGGGACAACAGTCTTTCGTATATCCTCGTATCCATAAAATGCCCTTTCTGCTTATTTCTGCGTATGCAATTGCTAGTGTAATTGGACGTGAGATGTATCCATCGTGGATTACATTTTTTTTTCTTTGTCTAGAATGACGATTTATTGATGCTTGTAATAATAATCATATGATACAAAAAGAATTTTTTTACTATTGAGTAATTAATCAATTTTTGGAAAATGCTTTTTTTAATTGTAAACTTTTTTTTTCTAATTGATAATCATTTCATTCATGATGAATTCCTCATTTCTTCTTCCTCATGGTCGTCAGAGGTTCACTCGCAGTTGTTTGTTTCCCTTTGGGAGAACTGACTCCATGGGATTTTCCGTGGGTGCTGGGGGTCTGATCGGATTCTGATTTCTCTATCTTAATCTCACATCGACGACCTGTGTATTCCTGATGGTAAACGAATATATAATGCAGAAGGATAAGGAGAAAATGAAAGAATTTGAAAACGGTTAGGTAAACTTATCTTTAGAACAGGTAAGAACAAATTTTAGGCCCTTTTTTTCCTGTGACGCACTTTCAAGATAAACTGAAAAGGGATTTTTCTGTTTGAGGTCTCCGTCTCCATTTTCAAGCATTCCCTGTAAACTAAATTTTCTATTTTCTATTCTGATTTTGTTCTAAAACAATGCATTTTAATAAAGATATGCTCACAGTTTTAAAAAAATATTGAATTCGAATTATTACGGTTTACCACTTTGCTACTGAGAGATGTTCTCGAAAATATTCTTCTCGACAGGATCCTTCTCTGCCCGATACAATGAAGACAGATATACCAAGGAGGAATGACGTGTCAGGGGGTCGCTGTCACTGCAGAGGTCCAACTGACGTGACCGCAATAAATAATGTTAGAGTCATTTTGAGGGGTTCTCGGGTACAATTTTTTTGTATTGTAGTTACAGTTAGGAACAAAGAACTAGCAAAACTGGAAGAAAAACTGGAGAAAGAGAAATTTTTGAGAAATTCGGAAGTCCTTGGTTTCACCACCAAAACCGAAAGTTAAAAATCATGGTGAGAATTGTGATTTACGGCGAAAAAGGGAAAAAAAGTGAAAATTGGAGACGGTCAGGGCAAAGAAGGGTCACAGCAACTCCCTGTGGAGGGACAGCATACCTGACGCTACAGGGAATACAGCACGAGTTGCAGCAGTAAATTGCTGCATGATTGAGTGACAGCATGACTTCAAGATTAGGTCCATTCCAGAAATAAATACCATAATTTCCAATTAATAATCATCTTATTAACGATTAATTACATGTGAATAGACATGAGTCTGTGATAATGGCCTGAAAGAAATTAAAAAATGTCATTAGTCATAATAAATATATAAATTATAATGATATTCATAAGAAACTATTTATTAGGCTTCATTGTCAGCATCACTGTCGATCATAGGCACTTCTGTTGGTGGTTCAGTCGGCCATTTACCAGCTGTTGCTGCTGGCTCAACAGTGGTAGGACGATCGGTTATCATTATAAGTCCCAATGGTTCAATAGTCGTCCCTATTTCTTTCTCCCCATGATCTTCAGATCCACTCGCAGTTGTTGATGAGTCTCGATTGGCTAATGTTTGCGATTCTCCAACATTCTGCTGACCAACATCTGTTGACTGTTCCGGTTTTGCTGGGACAACTCCTGATTCTGTGGGCTTCTCCATGGGTAATGGGGGGGTTAGATCAGTTGCTGGTTCTACTGTCTCAATCTGGCATTTGCGTCCCATGTATCCCAATGGGCAAATACACCTACGAATATTGAAATAATGAGGACAATTTGACTTCAGAATAGCTAAATCACTCAATCACTGGATAAACGATTTAAAGAAATATAATTTCCAACCTGTAATCACCATCTTCTTTAGTCATACTGATACATGTGCCATTATTCTGACAAATATTTGAATGCTCATCGCAGAATGTCAATTTCTCCTCGCAAAGATCTCCAGCCCATCCTGGCTGACATCGGCATTCCCAGGGTCTTCGGCAGCTACCATGAACACAGCCAGGATAAGGTACGCATTCTGTACAATTTGGACCCGTCCAACCGACTCTACATCTGCATGTACCGGGTCTTCTGCAGCCGCCATTCTCCCGACTGCAGCCGTGTGAACAAATGGCTAAAATAAAAAATTAATGAACAATATATTTTTATTAATTATGCATTTATTTCAAGAAGAAATCTGTCTAAAAGGATATATATTTCAGTCTTACGTGTTTGGCATAGAAAACCTGTCCATCCTGGCTCACAACGACACTCCAGGGGCCCCTGACATGTACCATGAACACATCCCGGAAGTACTGCACACTGTTTGCATTTGGGTCCTTGCCAACCCAATCTACATCTACATTCGCCGGGGTTCACGCAGTATCCCTGACTCGGATTACACTCTGAATCACATATGGGCTCTGAGCAAAACAAACCCTTCCAGCCAGGATCGCAGGCGCATTCGAAACTCACATTGCACCTAAATATCATATTAGCCATTTGAAATTTTAACTAAAACGCATTTTGTCAAAAAAAAAAAACAGAATTAAACGGATTCTTCATTGAATTATTGAGACAAAATATGAAATATGATGGAAAAAAAAAAATATGTTACTAGATAAAGTTTTATCGATACCGTTATCGTGTACAGTATAGAAAGACATCACCAAGGAGAAACGCGAGAGGTTGATCACCTGTCTAGAGAGGTCAATGTCACCTCCCTCGCTCCATTCATTTCCAATGCACAAATAAGCACGCATACTCTCTACTAAATAAAAACGTACCCTCCGTGTTGGCATCCTGGTAACTTAACACATTTGTCACACAGCTCACCGTAGAATCCGAGTTTACACCTGCATTCACCGGGTCTTTGGCAGTACCCTTGAAGTGGATCGCAACCCTTTCGGCATAAGGGCACATTACAGAGATCGCCAGTCCATCCTAAATCATGCAAAAGATATTGATTCATCCCGTTTCACTATTTCACCATTTAGAATAAATAATTTCAATACCTGGAATGCATTTCACTTCTCCAGCCTCATCGCACACATAGTGAGAATTTGGGTGCTGAGCGGCTGGAATTTCACACGCCTGTTTTTTCCACTTGGGCACATATCTGAAGAAAAATAAATTCTCTTTGTATGGCCTCTTGTCAATATTTGTTTCCGTATTATCAATAATTCTCACCTTGGTCCAGCAGCGTATCCAATAGGTAATAAACCGAGACAAGAAACAGCAGCAGTACTGATAATCGATGTTTCACTAGTATTTGCCGGTGATAGAACAAGAATACCGCCGTAGAGAGCCGGCAAGATATAAGCGAAGAAACGTATCATCTTCCTTCGACTTCTCAGTGGAGACTGCATGATAGAAATAACCAACGTACATATAACGGGATATTCAGGTTCGAGGTCACCGGCACACATTTGTCGTTACCTGTTGCCGGTTTAACAAATGTATTTATTTGTATCATATGCTGTCTGAGTTCATTACTCCTAACATTTTCTATTAGAATGACCAAGAATTTGGTAGGGAAAATGGTAAGTGATATGAATCTGACATTTTTTTCATTATTTATTACGAAAATAAGTCATTTTAAAAGACAACATTAATGAACTTTTTTTTGTAAGTATAATTGAATTATCAACAAAAAATGTCTTTTAACATTTTCTTTCAAAGTTACTCATCACCGTAATGACTTTAAAAAGACAGAAAAATTTCAATTCAATATTTCTTTATTCTTTCTCAATTATAATCATAACTATGATTTAATACTAATAAGATAAACTATGGATAGAAACTATTTACAATATTTCTTCAAATGACTATTTACAAATAAATACAAAATTCTTACATATTTACATGCGCAACATCATGAAAACTCTCATACAGTCTCTTCATTACAGTGATTTGAGCAAATTCTCACAAAGAAAATTATAAACCATACAAACATCAAAAATTTGCCTAAAGTATGATTAAATCCTCTTGTATACATGAAATAATTTTGTTTTCTAACCATAATTCTCTAATTATCGAAGCATGAACATTGAATTTGGTGGATCTCAAATCATAATGATAAATTACAAGAGTTGATAATTAAAATTACTCGAATCAAACTTCTTCTTCATCCAAAACTCTTTTAGTCTTGAATGCTCTTCGTACAAGAGCAATTATCAATAAAGCAACAATGGCGGACAATGCACCAGCGATGATGGCCCATGGATAAAAATTTTCCAAGTTTCTTTTTATCCTCCATACTTTCACAGACGTGGCCTTGGTATCAATTTCAATTGAAAAACTTCCAGGTCCATCATTTGAGGCAATTCTAACCAGATATTTTGTTCCAGGAAGGAGAGAAATTTGAGCATTGAGTGTGTCAACGACTTGATTGCCCATTAGTCCTCCAGTTTCTGGCTCCCAAGCAACAACATAAGATTGTTTCTCCGTTGTTGGTCTAATTGATGGTCCATCCTGGGTTTTGAATACAGGGTATGAATCGCTGCGGATGCTATCAATCCCCTGTCCTTCCTCTTCATTTCTCGTTTTGAAGAAGAATCTCCTGAATACTTCCTCTGAAATCGGTGTATCCTGGCTGTCTCTCCACTCAACAAGCACCTTCTCACCATATCTTTCGAGGTAAAATTGACGTACACGATCGTTAAATCTCTTCTGCTCATCGTCTCGTTGTTTCTTCAATTGAACATCAATGTCTTTCCAGGATAATGTTGCCTCGACTAATGGACCATCCTTGAGGGACTCCAGAGTTGGTACCCACTCCTCCCAACTGTAATGTCTCATACCGTCTTGGAGAACTGCTATAATCCATGTGTCTGGTCGCAGTGATGGTACTCGTGATCCTGGATAGTAACCTGATTCCTTCCATGTTGTTCCAACTCGACGCATCACTATGGCTATATCGTATTGACCCAATTTGATGGGACCTTTATTTGGCGCTGGTAGACTTGATGGCAGGTATTCCTCTTCTAAGCGGGTTGTGCGATAGGAGCAGGCTGTTTGGCACGCTGGACACTGTAATAATGAATAATATGAAATTAATTATCAGGTATAAATAAGACTTTTAAATTTATCAACAATTGATTTTCTCAAATGAATCCTTTTCATTTGAAAATTGTTTTTGGCTCCGAAAGAGACAAGAGAATAATGCTTTATCGTTCAACCTCTCTCTCTCTCTCTCTCTCTCCCTCTCTCTGATTGGCTAAGTAGATTCGACATTGAGAATAATGGCCTGTTCCGGGGCCATTTCAACTAATTAACGGTCCTCTCAAGACCCTGGACTAATGCCCTATTCCAGACAGTATACATGCCATCAATGTACTGAAACCGAAGATTGGTGGAGAATTTAACGTAAGTCTGCATCTACATCGTAACATTTGAGATAACGAATCTAGACATTTTTTTTTATTCTTCTTTATGTTTGGGACAACTAAGATCCTACGATTTTTGGGTTTTCTCTGTCACAAATGGAGGAGAGATTATTTCCAGCGTCAGATCAAAATCTGGAAGTGGAGGGTGAAGAGGAATGAGAAGGGACAGGTAGAAATGAAAGAAAAACCCACGAAAATTGTCTTGACAGGGGCCCCGTTTTTCGTATTTCGGGGGCGTTTAGTCTTCCATGAAAATCGGCAGGTAAGTTTTCTCTGAAGATTTCCACCCACTTATTCATTCTTGGAGAAGAAAAAAAAAGGCCAATGCACTTTTGAGGGAAAGATAGATTGGACCCACTCACAGATACAATTTTGTTTTCTTCCTCAGTAGTTTCAAAAATTTTTTTCCGAATAGCTGTGTGATTTTGGGGTTCCCATGGTATAATCGAAGGTGACATTTTGAAGGGTTGGCGAACCTTCCGAGCGATCAATTTCCCTGAAAACCGTGAGTAATCGGAGTACATAACCGGTCGAATTCATAATTATGATTTAAGATCCTTTGTTGATGACAATGAAAAAAAAAAAAAAAAATTGCCAAGAGAATCTACAAGGAATGATCACTAAAGGAAAGAAAAAAAACAATTTATTCATCGAATTTATCCAACGATAAAATAACTCAAAAGCCCCCGGAGTAGATCCCCTAACGAGATACAAAGCCATATAAACCACGCAGGCAAATGAGTCGCATCTCTCAAAACAAACATGCCCATAACTCCTCCCCAAAATCTTTTTTTTCCCCCCTCTCATAATCACCTTCTCTCTGCTCATAAAACAATGAAAAAATAATGAAATAAAAAAAAAAACATTGAAATTATTAAAATATACTCATACGAACATTTTTGTCTCCTTTGCAAATGGATTTTGTGGCCTCCCACTGTGTCTCGAGGGATTCGCAATTCTGCCAGCACTGTAACAACAACAAAAAAAAAAAACAGATTAGAAATGAGAAATTAAAATGAAGAAATGAAAATAACTTGATAATGATGTACAAGAGGGAAAAAAAAAATTTTTTTTGTTAAGGACGCGAAGAAAGTACTCCTGGAGAATTGGGGTATGAATCGGTGGGAATGAGTTGAGTGAAAGGTTGGGTGGGAAGGAGGAGGGGGGGGGGGGGGGGGGGGGTAGCATGGTACAAGAGATGAAAAAAATCATAGTGGACGGCGAATAAAAACCATCAAGCCATTGGGTTGAATTGGGCGATTTAAGCGAGGTCGGTTTTCTACGGTACAACTAAGGGCATTCGCAAGAGGTATAAGGGCTTTTTTTTTTCTTCTTCTTTTTCGAGTGGGGTCTCTGAATTAGCTCCAACCTGTTCCTACTCCAGCCACGCTCTCTTGGTCGTTGTCTTCGTATTTATTGGCATAGCCATGCTGTGCCGGACTATCCACATTTTTATTCCCCCCCTTGATGGTTTTTTGTTGTGTAATTTTTTTTTCACAAATTATTTTTTCTATTTTTATTTTCTATCTCCATTCTTCTTTCTATAAACCCTCCTGGCGACCGCCGTCTGCACGCTGAGCGCGTTTCATATTATATCCCATTGGGAGGCTTCTTAGAAATCCCCAGCGGCATCAGAAACTCTCACTAATGATGTTTTCTTGAAAACAAATCAATGCGAGTGAAAAACTTATGGGTGACTTCAAAACTGGGTCATCCTCCTCTTTTTGAGAAATTTATACAAGTCGAGAGTTTTGAGAATTCTTGTCGAGTGGCTCTTTCTTGTTTTTAAAGTTGCACGTGACATTATTGGAGTGGCAAGCACGTATTCTACGAGTTTGTTTGGCTGATGAATTGAGGGGAGAATTTTTGAATTGAGGGAAAATTTATTGGTTCGTTATAAATCACGAGAGAAATTTTTCCAATGAAAAAATCTTTCATCTTTATATCATCTGATCCATCAACATTCAAACTCACCTAAAATTGTTATTTCAATGTACAAAGAGGGGGGTCCAGTCCCAAGGGTGCATCCCGCATGTCTACAGAGGAAAGGGGGGAGGGGGCATAAATTTGAATGGATTGTGTACCGCGTGGGCCACCCGTTCCTCCAACATTTCATCCTTTTATATTCATCATCTCGCATGAGTAATCCTCCATGTATGATTCTCCTTTTCATACAAAATCGATTTCTCCCGTAAATTAATGGACACCCCCCAGAATGTACCCCACCACCAAATGAGCAAGCAACGCCCCTCTTTGGCCCCAAAGGGAGAAATCAAAATGCCCTTTCTACAGTACCATGTGCATGAGATAATCGGGATTCCCCCATCTGTCCCCATACCCATACGTGTGTCAGTGGACCACCACGATTTTTCAATGTTCCTCGTGGATAATAATAGACAAAAAGAATTTACGGATTGCAATAAATCAGATGTTTTTCCCCCCCTAAATCTAAAGAAAAAGTTTCATTCAAAACAATTTTGCGTCTTATTAAATCTAAAAATATCTCGACAATGAGTGATTGTGAAAAAAAAAATATATGAAGAGATCATCAACAACTTTTCTAATTAAAGAAGACAATAAATTGTACTCACTTTATTACAAACAGTCTTAACACGATTGGTGTACCAATCACACCTGCCATCAGTGCTGTGTGCCTTCATACACAGCATTCTGCACTGTGCAATCCTCACCAATGGACCAAGATCAAAACACATGCCAAATGACACGTTAAACACAAAAAACACGAAGCACAATGAACGCATTTTATCAATCCCTTCAACAGCAACAAAACTCAAATTCACTCACAATCACCCTTAAATTTATTTATTAAAACAAATACACAATAAATTCAAAAACGTGTGCGACGGTACAATAGAGCGGAGCTGTACGATTTTACCCTCCGAAAAATTCAGGATCAACTGTGACCCCTCCGCTGGTCGGGGGAGTCTTATATAGCCACGGTTGCCCCACCGCCCAAAATTTTAGTGGTGTCCTTCCCCCACCACTCAATTCCAGGCGCACGAGGGAACCTATACACTAGAATGCCGAAAGCTTGGGAGAGCAGAGGAGAGCATCCCTCGTAATTACCCGTGTGCCCAATGCCCCCCCCCCCCTTCCCCTCACTCACTCTCTCTTTCCCTTGTCCCCTTGGCATATGGCTTGAGTCTTTCAGCCTCCGGGGACCACCGTGCCGACCTTTATTTCAACGCACAAATTGTTTCTTCCCCATTGCGAAAAAGAGAGATGTAACATGTGGAGATGGGAGAAATGACGTGAAAGATAAATGAAATATCTTGACTTGCATTTTTTTACATTTAATTTGAGAATTTAATCTGAGAGTTATAATTAATTCATCATTTTCTTGAGCAGTTGAAGGGATTCAACTGATCGTGAATTGTTTCATTGAAAAAATTGAGAAATTTAATCCTGAATTATGAAATTAAAAAAAATCTCAATTTTACCATTAATTCAAACAATTTATTTCTCTCAATTTTTATACTATTCTCACCTGCTCCCGGTCTCTTATCAAACCCGCGTGTGCTTTACGATCCTAGAATTGTTTTTAAATTTTACCTTTTTGTATTTTATTGTTATTACCGAATGGTCATTATGTCCCCCCCCCCCCCCCCCCCAATCGGAACGTGTGACACTAGAGTACATAAGCTATCAGCTCCACCAAAGGCTGACCCACCTACTCATAAACTATACCAAAACTCTCAGAAAACCCGGTCTTTATCAGGTATAGGGGCAATTTTTAAAAATGGAAATGCCCCTTTAAGTGCCATTACCCCCTAGTTTATGAATTTTTTTTATCAATGTAATATACAGCATCAAGTGTACTCATAATTTTTAAGAATAAGACACATTTTTCCTCAAGTGCTGTTGATGATAGATCCTGGGAGGACCTCCACGGAGAAGAATTAGTCTCGTTTGTTGCTCCATCTACTTGTCCAAGTACATCCGGAGTAGTTTCAAATGAAAATAATGAATTGTATAGAGAATACATCCCTAAGAACAGACAGGTAGCATCAATATGGTGTATATAATTTCATCACTAAATACATTGGAAAATAGTTTTTATGGGAGTGGTTCACTCAGTGCTCAAGAGATGGGATAAAAGACGCTACAACCGGAAGTTTCTTCGATGCCTTCCAAAACTTATTTTTCTTTCTCTCATATTATTTCTTCGACTCCACCCTTGAAATGCCCATGTGTGTCTAGTGCATGACAATGAACAGGATGTGTACAAATAAGGGTATTTGTCTTGCTGGATGATTGTCGAGTTGAAATATATGCTATGCTAAATGGCTTGGCCCACCCCGACAAGAGATTCTGGTAGCCAATCGTAAAAGCGAATAGGAGCATTTTCTATTCATAAAATTTCTACTAGGGTACCCTCCTGCTTTTCAATTCAATTGACGTTTTGTTATTATATTGTGAATCCCCTACATTAGAGGCTCACTCTCACACCTGGATTTTCGTTTATAATATAATAGATATTTTTAGACTGGACGAATGCGATTCCATGGTCAAATAGTGAGTGTCATTTCCTAGAAACTATTTGCCAAGACTAATGCTTCCGTGAAACTTTTTCCGCTACTCACCTCTCATCGTTACCAGTGAGACAGGAGGGATAATTGACAGTGGTTTTGAATTGGATGGTTTTTGTTTTTTTTTTTTAATAAAGTGGAAATACTGGGAAGCAAACCATGAGGATTATGACTGTCATAAATAGAGTGGATGTGAGACTCATTAACATGGAATATTTAATTGACTGATATTTTATAAGATGACTCAGTGGATGTCTGAGAATTCTATTGGCGGGTATTTTTTTTAATTCGTGATGTCATAAAACGTTACAGAATACGTGGAAATAAGTAATTTTTTTTTTCAATTTATTTCAAATTCTGAGGAAATATTAAAAAAAAAATGGAAATTTTATCAACTGAAAAATAAATATCCTTTCATTTTATCAAAATATCGCTATAAGATTCATTGAACATGAAATAACTAACAAAATACCTCATGTTATTCTCAAAATACAGCTTCTGAGAATAAATTTTATTATTCGATTGCAATCGACCCGAAAATGACCAAATACTCTTCTTCCGCAATTCTCCACGATGTAAAAACTCGAACAAAAGATGTGGCTAGGCGTGAAAGCGCTAAAACCCGATGGATTTACCTTTCCCCAGTGGTAAAGCCTTCATTGTTAAAACCATTTGCGTCAGAAATATTCTCGTATTTACCAGTTCCAAGATATTTTCCGCTTTGTTAAATTTCTCATCCCTGCAGGACACACATTTCCTCCTTCCACCGATTATCTCTTTTCCTTCTTTTCGTTTATGTATTGAAAGTATTGAGATTGTTTGTCTAGGATTAAAATCCTTGCGTCGTGGCTTCGGGTTTCTCTATTTACTGAGAAGCTTAAGGCTTATCGCACATTGAAATATTGTTTATCGAGGATAATCTTATATTTCCCAGGATTAAGAGCCCCAATTATTCATGAGTTTCCATTAATTTCATTGAAATTATGAAAAAAAAAATCCAAGAAATTCCTCATTCACACATGAATCAAAAATCCAGAAAAATACAATAAATCAAGAAAAAAAAATTGATTGTCGGAAATATTTTGGGGATTTCAGCTTTGAATTTTCATTCGAATAGAGGTCTGAGATTATCCACACCTTGGAAAAACGAGCTTATGCACCTATATATGGTGCCCACATCAGTGGTTTATACGTGTGAAAAGAAGAAGAGAGAAAATGAAAGGAGGTTGGGATATACAGGCAAACAGTTAAAATCCAGCGGTGTCTAACAAAGCAGAAAATTTTTCACTGAAGAAAATGTGTGAGCAAGAAAGAGAGAAGAAGGAAACACTGCTGGATCCTTTTCAACCGAGTTTTCGCGTCAAATATATTGGAGACAAATTTTTATTGTGCATTTTTTTTTTTTTCATGCCCATTTGAGTGACACTAAGGAGACACGGCTAACCAAAGAAACCAATAGGATGGTTGAATATTTTTCTAAATGATTCAACTGAAAATGGGGAGGGGGACAGGTGGTAACCGGTGGGCATTATAGTGAAAAATTTATATTGTCGAGGGAGTAAGACTTTTAATATTATGGGTAGAGTATACACAAATGCAGACAAATTTACAGAAAAGTTTGAGATTTATGGTTTTTGATGGCTTGGAGCTTATCGAGCGGACACCACTGCACTCCGAGTATACTCTGGGAGTTATTGGGTTTCACAGTGAGAGGTGGGGATGTATGGTTTTGGCCAGCAGGATCAATTAGGAGTCGTGCCAGTATCGAGAGCCTTCAATAAGTTCAATATACTATGAATTATGGTAATTCTTGGAACCATTAAGGATTGTAACTCTTAATATTTTCATTGTAAATGTCAACTGATTTACAGCTTATAAATAAGGAATTATTTGTCTCCAAAAATTTTTTAATCATTGTCTATTTTGCTCTAGATGAGGAGTTAAAAAAAATAAATAAATCATAAATGTTCCCTACACAAAAGTTAATTGATTTATCGCCACCAACAGGATTTATTTTTTTCTTTGAACTTTATTTTAGACTCGATTATTTCCAGATTTGTCTATTCCCCCTTAAAATTATTCCATGGGGAGCCATTGAAGCTTATCCACCCTGACAATGAAGAGGGGCCATATTTTTTTTCATCCCAACTCGTCTACTGATGAGATCCCCTTTGCTACGTCATGTGGAAATGAGTTGACAATTTCTCTTACTTTTTTTTTTCTTTTCAAGTTTCCATTTCTCGTAAATTAACAGTTTACTGGGTCTTCGCCTCCCCTCCGTTTTTTTTTTCATCTTCTTTTTCTTCTTCTTTTCTTCATTTTACTCTGTATTTTTGGTATTCGACGGTCAACCATCGTCATTTGGTTAAATCACTGTTGTCTCTTTTCTCTACAGTGGCGTTTTACGACAGAAGCCCCCTTCCCCCCCCCCCCCCTCCCCCTCTGTACCCTTTATTTTTCCTGGTCCAGTGGAGTTGAAATTACTGCGCGTGCAACCTCGCATATAATTTAGTGCTGCAATCGAGACAGGCTCAAGACCAGACCAGAAAAGTCGTTCTATAGGTACTTGTACAAAATTCTTCTGTCTCTCTTGCACTCTCTTCTCGTTGAAGAATCTCGACCGTTTCCGTGTGTAGCGTTACAGTGCGGGCCAGGAAGTTGCGGCGACCCTTCTTTGCATGACCGTATACTCCTCCAAATTTTCTTTCTCTTTTTTTTTTTGACTCTTCAAGCTTCGCTCGTTGTAAATCACAATTTTTACCATGATTTTTGACTCTCGGTTGGGGCGGTAAACCTCCCAAGGACTTCCGAAATATCTTGAAAAATTTCTCTTTCACCATTTGCTTCGTCCTGGCTCTTTGTTCCTGGTTGTAAATATAATACAAAGAAATTGCACTTGGGAACCCCTAAATGACTTTAACTTTATTTACTGCGGTCACGTCAGTTGGACCTCCGCAATGACAGAGAACCATTGGTTCTACCTCCTGGCGTCTTTACATCCTTCTTGGTTTCTCTTCATCCGGTACAGAAAGATTCTGTCGAGTAAAATATTTTTCCTAATTCTTCATTTATATTGGAAACGATTGATTTCAGAAGGCAACATCAAAGGACTTAAAAAAAAAAATTTACTCTATTTTATTTTATTAAGGGGTCAAATGATTACGTAAATACATTAATAGTAATACATATGGCGAACAGTAGATATTTTTACAGAAAAAGGAGTGCATACTAAACAATTGAAAATACTTACAGAGTACATATCGTATATATACATTCAACATTTATTTACATATTTGCTCACAATTTTGTAAAGTCTTAATATGTGTAATTTTCTATAGATTATAATTTTCGTAAATCATTATGATGAATTCTTCTTATGTTTATCTTATGTGTCACCTACATTTTGGATTTTTGAATTGGCACGATATAATTAGTTGCATTATTTTAATTCTAAAATTGTAAGAATAATCTGACCCTATAATTGGAGTACTTCTGTTGGGTCTATGTACAAATGAATAAAATAAAATAATTGAACAATTTAACAATTGAATTGATTTTTCAAGTTGAATCTACCGTCGATGACCCCGTACAATTCTCTGAGGAAACAATATCCTTCCGCGGGGTATGAATCCCAGCAAAAAGACGAAGAATCAGAGAATGGAAAAAGAGACAAATTACCGCGAACCATCCAATTTCTCGCGGTTGAGGTCGATAAATAACCGAGAGTGCCCTCGAGCCTTCAATAATCCCTTCCTCCTCCTCCTTTTTTTTTTAAATTTTATTCTCCTAAAAATTCCTTCTTTTCCCTCTTTCATCCAATCTTGAAGAAACTAGGCCCTCCATCGTACATGCAGCGTTGAAAAATTTTTTAGTATATTTTTGGCCCAAGTAGCGTTATAAGGGCAGTCTATAAAGACCCAAAAGAGAATTAAATTCAGGCCCCAAAGATTATTATACTTCATCTTACAACATTCATAATTTGCAAATAACAACAGCCCTCGGGCTCCAAACACAACTTGCTCGGTGGGGGCGCTTCATCTCCACTCATCCATCCAAGCATTTAGCATATTTTATAGATAGAATGGGGTAAGGGAAAAAAAAATAAACAAAATTAAAATAAAAACATATTGTTGCAGGAGAGACCCCCGATGAGGCGACGCAACCGCGGAATTGAAATTCAAATTAAAAATCTCGAATTATGAAATTATCCTTGGAAACCGCGTGGGCAATTTTCAAGCAATTTCGGTTGGACCAACTTCCCCTTTCCTTCTTCTCTCTCTCTCTCTTTCTTCCCCCCCCCCCCTTCCCCTCCACCGCCGCCCTTAAATTTCTTCTGTTGCTCCTCGTATCTCTCGTTTTACCGCCTTTTTCCCTCGTCCTGTTTCTCTGACTCTCTCACTCTCATCCTTTTTCACTTCTTCCTCGGTATCTGAGAAAAATAATGACCTGCGCCTACGGCAACCATATGGTCGTGAATACAAACCGTTGGACCAAAGTGTAAAGAGGCGGTCAGCGGTACCTATTGGATATTCTAGGTTGTTTGAAGGCGTATCGACATTAGCACTGGGGTTGCAGGGGAAAATCTTTTCTCAGATGGAAAATATTGATGTTGATGGTGGAACGAAATTATTCTTGTTGAAAATATATTGCTCTTGTACTTTTTTTTTTTTTTTGTTGTTTATTATTGGAGAAAATTTATAAAATAAGATTTAAATGACTGAATAAAAAAAAATATATATATATTTTGAATTCATTCTGAATTTTGTCCGAAAGATTGATCATCTCCAGAGGAAAGATTCTGTATATAATTGACGAAAGAATAAAATCTAGTCAATTGGGTCAAATTGTAATACATGAGACGATTAAATTGAATTCAAGGGGTCAGTAGAATCAGTGTTTCTATTTGAAGAAAAAAAATTTAACAATGTGAATTAATCCAACAATAGGATATCCCGTTGATTCTTAATAAAAGAAATAAAATTAATGTAATGATAATGGATACGATAATAGTATACCCAGAGTTGAGAGAAGATGAACTCAACTGATGCATCCCGCATATTCTCACTGCATCCTAAATTCTCCATGTGCCATATGCCAGATGAGGGTGGAGAACCTCATCTTTCTCTGGTCTAAATTCAGAAAAGCGCATTTTCCGAATTTTTTTTTTTTTTTTTCGAGGTGAAACAGATGGTTGCACGAGCCATCGGGCTCTTCAGAATCATTTTTAGGGACAGTTAAATTCAAGGCATTTGCCAGCTGCTGTCTACGATGCTACATAAATGTCAAATTCAACCCTTGTACTTGGGAAAATGGCTATTTGATATTTATCTTCGAGGCTTTTTTTGTCTCAGGGAAAATGAGATAAGGAGACTCGAGGGAGATGAGGCGAAAGAGACATTGGTTGGTGAAGCGTGTGACAGAATGACGTATGCCTAAAATCATACAAGTGTGTCATGGACCATTAAGGCTATTAACAGACCGGCAAAGATCTGAGGAAAGGCGCGGAGATATTCTTTCTAATGATCTCACACTGAGCGAGATTGATAAGAATAATGCAGTTGTGATTTCTTGGGATTAATTTTTATGACTTAATTGAATGGGCAATGATTTTTTTTTTATTGAAATCTCTCTGCACTTTTGCATTTTTTTTTTTATTAAATTTAAAATTATTTAAATAATGAGGAATTATGATAAAAAATAAAGAGCCGTTTTTTAATCCACAAGAAAGGATATTCTCGTAAAATCGCTTCTGAAAACACATGTTGTTGGGACAAGTTGAAAAAAAATCCAATGTTTTGAAGTCCTTCGACGGAATTATGAAAGACACTTTTTCTTGAGAATTCTAAGATTACAATAACAATAACAACCTCACGCAGTCGCGTGAGTCTTCAGTAATTGAGTGAAATATTTCAAGCATTCCAACAATAGCCAGATTGCAAAGGAATAAGGGCCACCACCACATAATACTGTATTATGTCTTCGAGGGATTTCTCCGAAACAAAATTGCGGATATTTTGGCAGTTACTTTTGGCTCTATCCTTTGAAACCAAAAACCCTTATCCCTAAAAACGTAAATTGTTGGAGAGAGAATGGGGGTCTGCACTGCAGGTGTCAGGAGACACTCAATTCTCCTCTGATTCTTTCTTCTAAAATATATTATTTAGCGAAAATGTTTGTTCTGAGAAAATAAGTGACTTGCGAAAATTTTATATCTTTACTGGCGGTATCATCCGAGAGACGCGTCCCTCTTGCGGCTCCCTGGGGTATTCAGTATCCCGGGTGGTATGATTTAGGTACATCGGCATGATTAATTAATGTTCCACTAATTATACATCACATTCTCATCGAAATATACGGACCAATGCCAGTCAGACAGCCTTTAATTAGTCAACACCATCGTAATACTTGATATCTATACAAAAGTGTTCATTACAAATCGATGAAAATCATTTCAACCGGAAAATTCAGTTTGAACGTGCAAGAGTGGTTCCTCAAAGGAGCCGACGAAAATGAGAAAATTCATTTTCAACAATGACAGTGTATAATTTTTCTCAAAAACAATTTTTAAAAAAATCCATTTTGCCCCACAGTTGTCAAATAGAAAGTTCTTGTTAATACCTTGGGGCAAAATGGGTCGTCCATATTGATAATATTTTCACTCCAACTCGTCTGCACATTATTGTGATTAATCATTGAATCGTGCTTGCACATATGCCAAAGGGAAACTGTTAAATCTATTAGAAAGGGCCCCGATATACACAATAAGCCAATTCATGATCACCGGTCTTTTATATACGTTGAGCCTTTGGTAGTTGAGATTGTAGGCCAGGTTGCAGGTAGAAGGGTCGACGAGAGAGAGATACTAAAAATAAAGGAAAAAAAAAAACCGGCCTATACCTCAAGATCGTGAGCTCTGGTGGCCGTCTCCTCTCGCATGCCAGGAAATTCTCGTCCTCTCTGAAAAGATAAATCTTTTAGTTGAGAGTCGTCGCGCGTTGTTGGGAAGTTTATATACCACGTAGGGAAAATAAAATTTGGAATTCTAGGTAAAAAAAAGCGCCTCACTATCACAACGATCTTACTGGATCGCGTCGATCGTCTCCACTATCTACTGAGAGAAATCGCTAAATGTTCAGTGACTGACGTATCATCCAAATATCTTTGAGATGAGGGTATACCATCACGAATCTCATCTCATAAATAATTCGTCAACTGACGCTCTGTGTCGAATACACAGTTTTTACAATTTTTTTCAAGTGTGAGAGATATATATACAACTGAATTTACCAAATAAATGGAGTTGATTTCTGACAATAAGTATCAATTTTTCAAAGAATGCAGTTTCTCAAAAATAATTCAACATTTGTCCACTTATCTCACCGCATGACAATTATTTATTATCCCAAAATGTTGAATTTGAATGAGCAGTTGTTCATTTGAAAAATTAGCTTTTCAAAACAGCGAGAGAGAGAGAGAGAGAGAGAAAAAGGCATTATTATTATCTGAATAATTCAACATTGAGAAATCGGTGGGAGCGACGAAATCGCGACTCCACCGATTTATCAAAAAGAGTTTGGGATGGATCGGTGGAAGTAAGCGAGAATAACCATCTCTCCAGTAGACATGAGAGTTTGTTTCTCTCATTGGGATATTTTATACCATTCGGAAGCAACCATTGGACGTCGGCATCTGTGCCGAATGATTCATTGATCCCAGTGAAACGAAATTGGGGGCTTTTTCAAAAGGGAGAATATAGGCCCCATGTGTATTGATGGCGGGTGGAGTATAGGTAGGGAAGAATCTAGCTAAGAACTTGTTGTGTTGATTTTTTGACTGAGCATAGCGTTCCGGCTGGGAGCTACTGTTGACTGACGCCACGCAGCCGTGTCCCAGGGCTTACGTCACTGTCGACATCTCACGTCTAGAAAAGAGAAAGACAACTTGAAGAAATTTTACAAGGCCTCATAGTTTCCCCCCCCCCCCCCAGGTGGATTAACTCATGATGCACATTTGAAATATTCTTTGTAGAGAATAATAATAATAAAAAAAAGGGCTTTTGCTACATTGTATATCTGTATATAAATACCCTCCATTAATATTGAGATAATACTTTTGAGAGGAAGGATAAGCTGGGATTGAGTATGAATCTTATAAAATTCCGCCGGACATCATCTGCTATGGATAGTCTTTGTTATAATGATAATAATAATAGGAGGCTGTTGGAATTTTGATTGTCTCTAAATGTCTGATGGCCATCTATGTTTATGAGAACCTTCTTAGATAAAAATAAAGGCTCAACACAAATTTATTCAATACAATTATTTATTTATTTTTTAAATTTATAGTGACTACGTCTCCACTACACTTCGTCATTCAAGTCTAGACACGATTCCTTCTCTGTACATAACGAAGGAAATTCAAATATATAACTCAATTTTGGTTACGAGCTCTGTTCTTATTCATCAACCTGCTCACCTCCACAAATTGAAGAAATTGAAAATTTAATTTTCTTTCGAAAATCATCACAAATAGCGTAACAGGGCCTGTGAAGCGTCAAGCTGGCATGTCGCCACGATGATGCATTCCGGTGTCTGTTTACACTTACACAACGTACAAGGCACGTGTTGCGTCTCATGTATTGGACTGAAGAGCCCCTCTCCTAAATATCCATCGGGTAGGCACTATCTCAAGTGCTCCTTGTGTATATATACTGTACCATCGTGTGGACCAGCAGTTACACACGGCTCCCCCTTTTTCCTTTCATTATTACGATCGTAAAAACACTCAATAAGTATTTTCACACCGTCACTCTTTCTCGCTCTCAACGACAAAAAAAAAGAATCCTACAATTTTTATTCTCTCCCACTCGTACGTGTCCTAAACAAAGATACTGAGCAATTTACTGCATAAGAGAAATTTTTTAAAAATAAAAAAATATATTATCAATTCACTCCACGTATCATCTCGACTTCGGCATCTTTTAACCTCGGTTGAGGACACATTGGGAATATCCCCAATTTGTCATGCCAAAGGTGAAGGCAGTGGTATAATAAGGAGGGAGAATTCTGAAACAATTTTCAAATTCGTCCATCCGCCTCTCTGTCTCTTGTCTCTTGACCCATCTCACTTCGCAGAAGGGACTGTTCTAACATTAAATAAAAAATATGACAATTTTTCTTTTTTTTTTCTTTGGTCCTTTTTCAATAAAAAGTATCTCTTCTAGTTCGTGACTCCGATTGATAGCTGGACACATCCATTGTTATTTTGTCCAACGAAATTTTCATGCTTTAATTCAGTCTTCAAACGATACTCCCCAGGCACTGTCGACGCTTGTTCATCCACCTTTTCCATTCTTTGTTCCGTATATAGATGCCTTGCCGCGTAGCAAAGCAGCAACATCTCGATTAGCATCAGTGCGTTGTAGGTAACTGAAATTGAGAAAGAAACTTGAGAAGATCATGATTCCAATGTGAGTTTATACGGTCTTAACCCTTAACGACGCTACGGACCTGGTTACAATCTTCTCCTCTCTCCCCATGTCATCATGATCAGTGTCAAAAGAGGAAAAATAAAATGGGTAAAAAAAAGATTCCAACGGTTTTTTTTTTTAAACTGACCCTACTGGAATGATTAACATCTTTTGATACTCTTGTAGGTATTTCGTAGGATTTTTTTCTTATTCATTTTAATTTGGTATTCTGATTAGCAAAAGATGAAATGGATTCAATTGATGACTTTTGAATTATCAGGATTTTATTATTTATTAATTAAAGAAATTGATTCAAATTTGGACGAATAATTGATACTTACAATTGGCATATATTTGTGGTGTAATTGGTGGATTGCATGGAAATAACCCCATGGCTGGCAGAGCCCGAATGATAGCCAGCTGTAGTTTTGAAAAAAGCAACACCATTTGAGTCACAATCGCTTTCAATCGTAATTTTGAATCTGTAAACAATAAATTTAGTATTTTTGTATTTAAATTTGATCAATGGCTGTGAAACCGGTGTCAACGAGCTCGTTTGAACGTCATTACGGGGAACAAAATAATAATGATCCCTAATTTTTCACCCAATATACCTCATCTACATTAAAGGTCTCACTCAGAGTCAGATGCTAGTGTTCCAATGGGTACTCTGAGGTATTTTCAGACATGGGGAGCTAAACCGGAGATATTAACCAGCTAGTGGGGCCACCGGATGTCCCAAAACCAAAACATTGGGTCAACTCACCAGGATTGATGTCCTTAAGACTCATGAATGTAATGCTGAGTCCGTAGAGTGCCAGGAGAATACTTGTGAGACAGATGGGTTGGAGAAAGATATTGTATTTGGCATAAATCATGGGATTTTCCATGTACATTATGAGGAAAATAACGTAGATCAAGCCCTAGAGAATAATGAGTAATTGTTCATAATTTCCAATTAATCTTGATTATCATTTTAATTTAAAAATTATTGTCATACCTGTACGATAGGAAACTGCATAACGATTATTCGCAGCCACGACAAATTGGCTTCATTGAATTGGAGACTGGGAAAGGGTAGACAAGGCCAGCAGCAACAAGGTCCTACTCTCAGCATCATTGGTGGTACACCTGTGACCTTTCTCCTACCGACATCGATGAGAAGAAGCCAGAGACGATACATTGATATCGTGAGAGAGATTTGGGTTATTGCCTCCGTCAGCAGTTGTGCTCTGTGGAAAAACATACTGATTACCATCAGCCCATTGCTTAAAGGTCTTGATTATTTTTCCACCTCGCTGTTCAACATTTTTCGTCGTTTCAATTTTTTTTCAAGCTATCAAAGAACCACTGAAATTCCTCGTCATGTCGTTTTTTGGGAACCTGGAGGACAGTGGACAGGGCCACCGGGCGACACGCACCAAATTTCAGCGTTAATGGAGGCTGATTCCTGTCTACCCTACGACATGATCCCAACTTAGATATTTATCGATCTGGCGAGTGAATATCAACGGTTGAAAAATGACAACTTTAATTTATTGAATATTTTATGGAAAAAAAATGAATTGAAAAAAATTTTTTTCTCACGTAAAATTTTTTTTTTTTAACTTTTAAATGAAATTGATGAGATAAATAAATGATCATAAACAATAAATTGAGAGAATACTAAATCTATAGATGCAATCTACCAAATACCCTGCTTACATTTCCTACGTTTACAGACAGGAAGACAAACCGGTTCACAGTCTAATAGAGACAACCCGACAATGACAATCTTACCCACGCAGCCAATTTTCTATTTTTTCACATTTTTTTTTCACTTCTTCATGTCCTCCTCTGATCGTAAGCGGCACCATTAAACGGAACTTGAAAGACAGACCGAAGAGATATTTTTTTGATCATTAGGGTGAAATTTGAGGATAATTTTCAAGTCGGATGGATGGGAAAGAAATAATTATATTATTTCCTCCATCATTGTCCATTTTTTTTGGTTTTCCTTGATTATCTACGATGAGTTTCATAATATTTATGATTCGTCTCCACAGTGCTGTTATTTGATTTTCTCATGTCTCGTTAATTATCATATCTGAATACTGAGTCAATTTAGAAGAAAATGTCAAAAGACATTTTTTGTAGAGAATTCTTTGAGTTGAAAAAAAAAAATATTTCCACACATTTTTCTCTACAACCCCTCATTATCTAGATAATTTCGGATTTATTAAAAAATTAATATTTAACAAATTAAATTTTATAATTTCTCTATTAATCATTAATTAATAATTCTGAAATTAAATAATTTTTCGTTGTATTTAATTTAATGGAGAATCCAGACGAGAATGCAAGATATTAATATAGAAAATATAAAAATAAACAAAAATGTCAGATGCCCAATAACAAATTCTCTCGATAATTGAAATGCAACCCAAGATAAGGTACGATTTGAGATGGATGAGGGGCCAGTGTCAACTGGGCTCATGTGAGCTGTCGAAAGATTGAACGATCGGCAGGACTTGCGTTATCGGCGCGCCAGAGGGGCACGAACATGATCATTAGTTGAGAAATATACATCGAACTCGTTTCTCTCTTATTCGTTTTCTCTGCTCGTTAAGCGATCCCCCCCCCCCCCCCCCACTCTATAAAGAGGGGAAGATCTGCCCTTTTCGTGTACAAAGCAATAGCGCTCAGCCACATGTATTTGGTTCGGATGAGTGAACCCTTAAGAAAAAAAAAAAAAAAAAAAATTATAGATTAACGCCAGAGTCGTAACTTAGTACGCGTGAAAACCTCACAGGAGGTTTCAAACAGTTGATAATTCCCACGTGTTTGCTCTAATCACAAAAAAAGAGCCTGGCTGTGTGGATGGAGTGGGGGATCCCAGAGAAATAAATTTGTAACCAGCATAGGAGGTAGCTGAGCTCAGGCTCTAAGAGCCAAAAAAATGTTAAAATTACAAAAATTTTATTCTGTCCAGCGAGTTAAATAGTTCAATTCAGATGAATAATAATGATTGATAGATTGTCGTAACTCATGACGGATGAATTGGCTGAAACAATGGGTTAGTAATCTGAGGGTTGTGGGTTCAAATCCTCTCGTAAACGAAATAATGATTGATAGATTTATTAATTAATGAAGTAAGATAGAAAATAAATTATGTGAAAATGTGAAAATAAGAAAAAAGAATGAATACAAAACAAATCAGAGGAGAGAATTGAAGAAAAGAAGAAGAATGCATACATGATGGAATACATTCGAAGGGTAAAATCGTTGTTCGTAATTATCTGAAATAATTATTATTTGAAATTATTTGAGTGGAGAAAAATAATTTAATTTCAGTTTTAAAAAACAGCAATTGATGAATATTTCTTTGTACCTTGGTATCGACAGAGCAACGAGACTACAAGTACTCGCAATAGGATAAACAGAGAGCACTGCAATGCAGTTAGCCTTGTAGTACTTTGTTTCTAGTTGAAAAACCACACGATAAAAGCCCTCAACAGCCAATCCAATAGTAGTAGTCGTGAGGATCGCACCAATGCTGACGAATATCGTGCCAAATGCACCTAAACCTGGAATAAAAAACGCATTAAGTAGAAAAAAAATAATAATAATGACATGGAAGGATAATCTAATGATAATGACTCCAGAGAATGGACTCGATCATTTTCAAAATCTCTATAATGTTCTGGATAACTAGTCCCCGGACTAATTTCCCAAACGAGAGAGCCCCTTATGGGTTATTCAGGCATGCGGTCCCTCTCCGTCATCCCGTAATTTCACAATGTTACTCCACTCGTGCGCGAGAGTGTTCAAACTTTCACTTGAATTACGAAGACCAAGCATGGGTGCACGATTTACGTGTGTACGTAGGAATTTTTAGGTGTACTATTTTTAATTATAAAATTTATAATTTTTTTCTGTTTTTATTTATAGAAAAAACGTTGATGAGTCAATTTTACTTTTTCAAAAATGACTTTTCGTTTAACCCTCTGACTCGAAATGCGTACTAAGTCGTACCTACCCTCCTGGAGTGGGGACAACGCATTACAGTGCAAATGGCGCATAGTGGGGAGAACGAATTTCGAGTCAGAGGGTTAATATCTCGGAATCTAAGGGAGATAGCGAAATTTTTGTAAAGACCTTTTTTGAAGGTTTTATTTTTTTACATGAAAAAGGTTCTTTGAAAAAAAAAACACCATCTCCCTTAGATTTGGAGATATTTATCAAAAAAGTTTTTTTTTAAATTCAAAATTTGCTTACTTACTGTTCATGTATTCCGTAGATGACGGTACTGGACTATTATCACAGGATAAATTAACAAAGTGTTTATAATTTGGTACATCTTCCTGAATACTGAAGTAATCCTCCATTCTCGTTGAATCGGTGTAAAAATAATGATTCAACTGGAGAAACTATCGTTTGAGCGAGAGACAGACACACTGAGGTACTGAAAGAGGCCGGTGTTTGTTGGCAATCAGTGAGAGTTGTAAATCCCCACTTTTATTCAGACTTTTGCCCTGGTGATGTTGAAATATTTCTTTTTCCCGGTATTTTATAATCGTTTTAATGATTTGATGTAATTCCAATTAAGTCGATTTTTCCCATTTCAATAAATATCGAATTATATCGATAATGAGTGATTTTAGGAGAAAATATCTGAAGACTTTTTTTGTAGGAAATTTTGTGGGCTACAAAAATGGTTTTATGACATTTTCTCCTAAAATCACTCGTTAGCGAGATAATTTGATGTTTGCCGAATTGTAATTTTCAAATCACCATGTTATGTCCATATTTGTGATAAGATATATCTTTTTTTTTTTTTTTTTATTAAGATATGATATTTGTTGATAATAAAACTAGCAGATTCTCAAACCAAATAGCAGAATCACATGATAAAGACATTGAGAAGTGAAAAAATTTATATTTAAACAATGGAAATCCCAGGCTGATCAATCACAGTGTCCTATGTTGTTAACTGATGGCTCAATACCAACAGCTGATAACTGAAAAATTACAGTTTTAGCGGTCATCACTGAAGGTTGATTCAAAAGGGCAAGTTTTCACTCCTTTTCAATTATTCTCGCCACTTTATGATTATTCTGACATCCTCAGAAACTACGAAACATAATTGATAACAAAAAATAAATAAAAAATCTATGAAATTCATTTTTAATCATAATAAATTTTGAGTAAAATAGTTGAATTTTTGAAAAAAAATTATGATTTTATATTCAAAAATTTTCCATATAAAAAGTAGTCATGAATGTTTGAATTATTGAACAAAATACTATTTTTATTATTAAAGTGAATTCTAATAATAATGAAAATATCAATAAATCAGTGATGAGAAGGTCATGCGACCGATGACCCGATTCCGCAAGTGATGTTTCAACTTTCCATTTTCCTCTGCATGAGTATTTTTAAATAAAAAATAAAATTGTTTTTTTTTGTATCATTCTGTATCGATGAAAGCAGAAGGAAAGCGACATCAGAGGAATCTTCACTCTTCCTATAGTGAACTCTGGAGATGGTCATGAACTTGCCTGGAGATGGAATTGATTGAATCGATGATTGTGGAGGGTACATATAGGAGGTACAGAGGGAGAATCAGGTAAGATAGGGAGAGAGTTTGAAAGTAGGCCTCAGTCGCTTCAGTTCTTATATACAGTCAGTTGTCGCTTACGTCTCTGGACGATTGGATATACCGCAATGGTGAGTTATTTTTTATTTATTATAGTCAACCGGTTCACCTCGGACCCACAAATTCTCTTGATTTATTTTTTCCCACGTTATCTACTGTTTCAAATTTTTATCAGTTGTTATATTTTTCATAAAATCTTAAAGTCAATTTTGATGTCTTTATAATAATTGAATTATCTCGATAACGAGTGATTTTAGGGTAAAATGTTAAGAAACATTTTTTGTTGGAAATTTTATGCACTAAAAAAAGGGTCTTTTGATATTTTTTTCTCAAATCATTTGTTTCCGAGATAAATGCAGAATTGTAAAAAATGTTAGAGTCCATTCATCCGATTTTTTACCAATAATGTCTTGCACTATTAGTCTATTAACATTTCATGCTTTCGGTAGTTTGGAGGGGATTTTCAATAGATTTTACAGGATTTCCGTGATCCATGTCACGTGGATGATAATGAAAGTTACTTTCATTCTCTTTAATGTGTCAAGGATTATTTCGAGTGGATCATAGGTCTAGATCCATATAAATCAAGTTTTTATTAGAAGAGATTAATTTGAAAAAAAAATTCTCATGTTCATTAGATTCTGAGACATTTATAGTTAATAATTATGAATAATTTCAGATACTAATTGATGACAATAATAATAAATAAATAAATAAAGAATTGAAAAAATTGAAAAAAAAAATCAATCTACTTGAAAATTAATTCCATGAAATTCAATGACGGAAAACCGCAAGGATGAGGGTAATGATAGGTAATGACGTACGTAATGAGAGTTCCGATTGATGTTGAAAATAGTTGCGTACAACCAATGGACTTTCTCGAGCAGTCAAGGACCTCTCTTTATCCCATAAAATTCCACGAATTTTTCAATTGTGCAATGTTAACATACCCTTGAACCTTTAAAGAAGTGAAAAAAAAATTGAATGGTGATGAACAATTTTTTGTCCATCTGTTGCTGAAATCGGTCAGTTTTTGTATTCATAATTGTACGAATAAAATCATTCTTGAATGGAAGAAAAAGGAAAATGTAGGCCATGAGTGTTAATGATGAATATCAATATAATATGTGATATGCCGCACTTTAGAAGAGAACATAAAAACCTTTGAGTCAGATTTTTCCAGAAGAGTAATTTTTTATTGAAATATTGAATAAGTTTTCTATGAATATCTCTGAATCTAATGGAGATAGAAAAGTGTACAAGGAGAACTTTTTTGTAGAGAAAAATAAGAGCTACAAAAAAGGTATCTTCCAGAATTTTGATATCTTTCAAAAACTGATCAATCACCCCTGATATTCTAAAAAAAAGTGAATTAATTCTTTCAGATTCTCCACTTGACACTTTTCCTCGGGATCATCACGTTAGGAAGATGCTCCAGTCAGCTTCCCTCAAAACTCGAGATTGAATCCTCAATAAACCGAACAATCGAAGAAGTAGAACGTCTGATGAAATCCGACCCAAATCTTCCACGACTCTCCCGCAAACAAATAGTAGATATTCTCGAAAATATAACATCCAAAGACATGAAGAACTTTGAAGAATCCGTCGAGCAGATGCGATCAGACTATCAGCGTGCACTGATGGTGGTCCTACCGTACAATCCTAAAGACTCAACAGGTGATGATCTCAGAGATTTGTATACAAAGCCTCCAATGGTGCAGGTCATCCCAGATTCGGACATTATGTTGCCGTTTGCATCAATCCAAGAAGAGTCCTCGCACCAAAACACCATAAACGGTCAATTTGATAAATATTCTGAAGATTCAAAGAATAAATTCTCATCGAATGAACACAAGAGTCATCAAAACTCTTATTCAAATGTCCAACAAGATAGCAATCCAGAAAGATTCACCTTTAATTTGGATAATATAAGACAAAATTCATCAGAATTTGAAGTGATTTACAGTCCAACTGTCCCTAAATCTTCAACCCCATCTGATGCTGACATCTCGTCTTCAACAATTCCATCAACAAAATCTACCGTCAATATCCTAACATCTGATCAGTGGACCTATTATGCACCTCCATCAACAACTCCTAGACCCCCTAGAACATCCAAACCACCAAAATCATCAGAACCAACAACTGTCATCAATTCAAAATCAAATCCCAAGAAACCCCTCAAAATCACCACTAAAAGTAAACCATTCCTACCAACAGTGATATCAGCTGTTCCAACATCAGAATCCTACACAAGATTCTCTGACTCTAAAACCTCGCAATCACCTGAAAAACCGAAGACATCCCAATCCCCTGAAGTTATCACATTCGACATGTCCGAAATGGAGATGGTGAATGATGCACCTCCAGTTCCATTATACGTCACCCCTATGAGTTCTTTTCCTCCAAAGACTTCAACAACTCAGATAAACTCCACCCCCATGAGAAGCGAAGTTGCTAATCTTCTTGCAGCCATCGGTCTTCAGCCAACTCCAATCAATAATACGTCAGATGATGTCAATTCACTGTCAGAGAGCCATGTCCTCGAAGAAGACTTTACAATTCCAGAAAGCAACTTCATCCCGAATAAATTCGTTGGAGTGACGCCAATCAGTCCAGAGTCATCATCAATCAGACAGCAAAATACTTTCGAAAGTGATCAGACGGATTTGCGAAAAGGTGTTAATAATCTATCTCCTGAGTTACAGTCATTGTTCCAAAAATTTGGACTTCCAGTTTCTGGGGAAGAAGTGTCGACGACTCCTAGACTAAAAGTAGATCAGAAAATAGTGCGTCCGAGTGGTAATTCTTGGGAAAGTTTTAAGCCATTTCCAACGTCTGAAGTCAAAGATGAAGGGATGAGAGACTTTTTGGCCACTTTTGGACTCGGTGTTGATAATAGGAATAAGAAAGCGTTGAAGGGTATCATCAGCACGACGGAGACTCCATCGGTCATTGAAGCTGTTCCTGAAAGGATGAAGGGGATTCTTGAGAATATTGGATTGATAACTAGGTCTTCGAAGAGCTCTGAATTGAGAAGGACAACGGTGAATCCTGAAAAGCTGCATGTGTTTAAGCCTCATGAGACTAGGATCAGTGATGAGAAGCAGAAGGAGAGGATTAATGAGCTACTGGATACAGTCAAATTGGTACAAGAGGGCAAAGCTAATGTGACTGATGTACGAAATGCAGCTAATCGGCTTTTGATGACCATGAAGACACTTCAGGGGGGTCCTGATCCAGTCAGTCTTGAAGATATTCTTCAGAGGTATAATGAGGATATCAAGAAGGAGGTGAAGAGACAGGAGACTGCGGATGAGGATCTAGGGGATGTGGCCATGAGTGATTCTACTGACCCTGAGATGTCAGCATCAGACATTTCCGAGAGTACAATGAGTCCAACAGCAACTTTACCGGAAGTCACATCTTCAGACTCATCCGGAGGTTCTTCAGATGTCGATGGTCGTGTGGTGAACAGACAAACGACAACAGAGATTTCGATATCATCATCGGAAGCTCCTAATCTCGATGATTTGGCAGACTCGTTCGGTGGTACAACAGCTGAACCAGATCCCATTCTACCAGCACCCATACGATCAGGACTCTATTTCCTAGTGGATTGGAATTCATTTTTGGAGGTCGGTGAGGAAGACAGAGATAAAGTCAATATACGATTTGCACCTAAAGCTGGAGATAGAACTAGATTTATATCTGTTAAAGTACCTTAATTCATCAGTAAAATGCAAACATCATTTTTTTATATCTCCATAAATATTGAATTATCTCGATAACGAGTGATTCTTTGAGAAAATGTCATAAGAACATTTTTATTGATTATTTTTCCCATCTAAATTTCAGCCAATAGGATTGCACCATTCGACGTTATTTTGTATAGTCAACACGGTATTCAACTGATAATTTTCGATAATTTCACTGGTAATTTTTCATGTTGCCTATATAAAGAACAAAAGACGAGAAATCAAGTTCAATCCCATCCGGTCAGACAGATTGAATTTTTAACCGTGAATTTTGTCTCATGGTGCAATCCTATCGGCCGAAATTTGGATGAAAAAATAATCCCCCGAATACCACTCGAGCTCCAAAATTAATCAGGTAATTCCCTCAAGGTTCCCTGCAACCAAACGAAGTCGTCAAGTTTTCCAGAAAAATCACTCGTGCTTCGCACTCATGATTTTTTAACCTGGAAAGCTTGACTCCTTCATTTGTTTGCAACGAACCTATCGGGAATTACCCGATAATTTTGAAGCTCTTGTGGTATTACATGCGAAAATTTTCTCAGCTATAAAAAAGGTTTTTTGACATTTATCTCTAAAACTCATTGATGCCGAGATAATTGCATTCTAAAAACGAGTTGATTTTTCTCATTTTGTGAACATGTGAAGTTACTCTAATATTCAATGGTGATTATCTCGGTAATGAGTGATTTCATGAAAAAATATCAAAAGACCTTTTTTGTAGAGAATTTTATGGGCTATAACATGGGCTTAATATTTTCTCATTAAATCACTCGTTCTCGAGATAATTGTTAATTAATAATCAACAAAAATGATTCTACTAGTTTTACCGATTTATTAATGAATTAATCCATCAACTATCGCAATATTATCATAAAAAAGTTAATAACGTAATTGTTGATGGGTTGAAAGGGTCACATTGCTCAATATTGTAATTGAATCCATGAAAAAAAAAAATCAAAGATTAGGGATTTCCTTTAGTCGATAGAACGTTAAATGTAATATATTATTTAAAATGGAAATGGTATGTAATTTAATAGTTAAAATTATTTATAATTACCCGGAGCTCTGTTGTAATAGTTGAGGACATTAAATTTTTCTACGTTCATGTTAACAGGAATTTCATTCATCAAATCCTTCGGTATTTTCAAAATATTTACGCTCGTGGGATTTGTACCGTGTAGTCATTGTTCACTGGAGCATCAGTGGTGGTTTAGTCATGGCCAAGATCGAACATTTATTCATTACAGTTACTGTTGTTTATTTAATAAGTGTATTTGTGAAATGTAACGACGATTTGGATGAGTTAAAAAGTATTTCTTCGAAATTGGATGAATTGTTAGTGGGAATTGAAAATAAACCGAATGGATATGAAAGTATTAAAGCAGTAGAATGTGATTTTGGCTCGGGAGGGGGTAATCAAGAGGGTATTTATCAGGTTATCATTACTCAACAGCTAATTAAATTCAGTGGCGAAATGTTGAAAAGAATTTTTTATGAATATCTTCGAATCTATAGGAGATATCGAAATTTTTGATAAAACCTTTTTTGTAGCTCTGATTGTTTTCTTAAAAAAATGTTCTTATAAAAATTACTCTATCTTCTTTAGATTCCAAGATATTTAGCAAAAACTCTGTCTGAAATTCTTAGCGAACGAAAAACGATAATCAACTCAATTTTAAATTCAGTTTTTTGTGAATATCTTTGAATCCAATGAAGATATCAAAATTTTCATTAGGACCTTTTTTGTAGCTCTTTCTGTTTTCTACAAAAAAGATTCTTTTCAATTTTATGCCATCTCTCTTAGATTCAAAGATATTCACCAAAAACGAGTTTGAGGAAAATTAATTTTCAGTGTTTTATGACTTCATCACTAAAATTAATTCAATTAAACTTGTTTAATTACTTTAATCACGCAATTAATAAATTTTTGGGGTTTCTCTCTTTTTCCTAGAATTATCAGTAAACAATATTACAAGCATAATTAATAATGCTCTATTTTATGAGACGAATAACTACAAATTTTTCGTTAAAAATGGAATATTCCACTTGGCTGCATCAACACGTTCAATGTTTGTCCTAAATGTGTTGAATAAAACTGATCTGAACATCACTAGACAATACCCGATCCATCATTCTGGAAAAATCTTCACGTTTGAAGTGTTAACTTCACTCAATGGAACCTCACCGTCAGAAAATCATGATAAATCACCGATAATTGTTGTTCTGTCGGTTGAAGTGGCTTATGGCACTGAATTGCATTGGTATATTTTATCTGGAGATAATTTTGAGAGATTCTGGTCGTGGCCCATTCAAGGTCGTGTGGGAGGATTACTCTATTTTCGATATAAAAATGATCATAGACTTATGACTATGATCGAAGGAAGCAATCATTCTAAAATGCATTATTCTAATATCGATATATGGGGTTTCAGGGACAATTTTTCCACATTTTGGTGAGTATTTTTTGATTTATTCAATTAGAATTGAATTTATCAACAACATCGAATTTTGTTGTGAAATTATCGAATTTTCTTTTTTTCTTCATTAATTTATGATGAATATCTTTCGATCTGATGGAGATAGTGAAATTTTTATAAAGACCTTTTTTATAGTTCTCCTTTTTCTCTACAAAAAAGGTTCTAATAAAAATTTTGCTATCTCGCGTGGATTGAGAGATATTCATCAAAAACTGCTTTTATTTCTATAATTTATCAAAATCTAGTTATGATTATCCAGGTTGAGCCAACGATTACCAGCCTCTGATGTTCGTGATATCAAGATTTGCCCAGCATACAGTGGAGTAATGCTGGCTCTTCAAGTGCAAGATGACATTCAGATATACGAATATACCAGTGAGAACTCGAGAGAGGGTTTTCTCGAGGCATTATCCAGTGCTAAATCACTCGAATTAAACAACTTTGTTTGCTTCCAAAGTGGACAGATTTTATATCTTGGAACGTCTGGTCCCAACGCGGCAATCCTCGATTTTTTCGATGGGGAATTCCAATTTCAGTCAGCGATCAAGGAGTTTATTAATGGTATTTTTTAATATTATTTTTATTTATAAATAATATACAATTGATATAATAATTATTTTCCTTTCTTGTAGAAGAGATCATTTGGATAGAAACAATCCCAGTGGATTCTTACAGAGACGAAGTACTAGTGCTCGTTCAATTGAAGAATAATTCAATAGTAGGTATCGGCTGGCAAGGTCAAACCTTCCACAGTATTCCCTTACCACCTTTTGACACAGCCGATGTCAATCTATCCCAGATTACAGTCATACCGAATATTGGATTCGTGTACAAGAACAAGATTGTGAGAATTCAAACAGAACTCAAAGAATTAATTCCACCTGTTAGTGGAGAGATGGAAAAAATGTTACTAATGAAAGATGAATTAACAGTCAGTATTTGGTTTTTGTTTCCATCTAATTATCTCAATAATTAGAGGATTTAGAGGAAAATATCAAGAGACATTTTTTGTTGGAAATTATCTGATCTATAAAAAAGGTTTTTTGATATTTTCTCCTAAAATCACTCATTACGGAGATAAATACACAATTAGTCGTCTAAATGAATAAAAAATCAATATTCATCATATTTAAATTTCAGGAAATCATGAATAAGCAGATATTAATTCTTGAAACCACGGAGACATACGTCCAGAACAGTTACCTCAAAAACCCACACGTCACCGGTCACTGGAGAATAAAAAACCTGAGATCAAACCACACAGTCATCGACAAAGGAGTTGACTTGAAAAAAATATCTCTAGGCAACATAAACATCACTCAATCCTTTCTCGAGTCCAACCCGATGAATACCACGACCTCATTACAAAAACTCCACCTTTACCTAGAAGAAATCCACGGAAATTCCAAAAAAGCCGTTCCAGCAAATTCCACAGAAATTAATTTCCCTGGAGATTTGGAAATCCTCGGTGATTTGATAGTAAACAAAATAATCTCTAAAAATATAAAATTTACGAAATTAAATAATTTATCGATTACAGAAATTCATCAAGATTTATTGAATTATGATGAAAATATCATCATCGAAGGCAATAAATCATTTTCCTCGATCAACGTAACTCAATTATCAGTAAATTCGATCAATGGAATTCCCTTAGAAAACATTGTTTTCGATAAAAATCGACTAGAATACACATGGGAGCATTTCAAAAACATAACAAAATTGGTAATAATCGGTAATGTAAATTTTTCGTACATAAATGATCGCAATTGGCAGATGTTGATGGACACTACAGTTTCGAAATCAAGAGCCTCAAAAATTCCTGATAAAACCACGATAAAAGGTCTTGTAACATCCGACCACATCAATATTCATAAATTAAATGGTCTTAAATATCTAGATTACCTATCAAAAAGTAAAAAAGACTCGATTAAGATGACTTCAATTAAACGATTTAAGACTTTGAAAATCACAAATCTCAAGAATCTTCTCACCATAAATGATTCATCAGTCGATGACTTCGTAATGCTCCACAAGACTCAGAAATTGCCGAAGAAAATGACATTCGATAATTTAGAAATAACTGGAAGTCTTTATATCGATGGTAATATAACTGGTGCCTCAAGAATTCAAGACTCCATGACTATTCTCAATGAAACAGGAAGACTCATGACTAGAGCGATTTTTAGAAAGCTCAAGGTCAAACGGAAAATACAGATTAATGAGAGTTTAAACGGCAAAACATGGGATATGTTTGATGATCTAGTGACTAAGAACGATCAAAATGTGGAAATCAGTGGTAAAAAGATATTTTTGGGAGTGGTAATAATGAAATCAGTTGATATAACTTCTAATATGATCAATGGTCATCATATCAACCAATTTGCTACTTTAGACACGAATCAAACATTCACAAATCTGAAGAGAATTCAGGCAAATGTGACATTTGGAAAATTAATCAGAAGTGATTTAATTAATGTAGAGCAATTATTCTCTAAATCATGTTTAAACAAATTCATGACCTTCAAAGTGCCTCCAATTGTTGAAAAACTCTTCGTAGAAACATTCAATGGCAATTTATCGAGCCTAGAATTAATGTCTCGTTTGAATAAAACATCGAGTCACTTTGTTTATCACAATTTAACCACAAATTATCTTCATGTTTCTAACTTAACAATTGATAAAATCAATGGAATTGATTATAAAGTGTTCAAATCTCGATTAATATCAAAAACAAAGAGTCAAGAATTGACTGGTAATTACGAGATTAATAATTTAGACGCTGGAATGCTGCGTGCAGAGGCTCTAAATGGAAAATCAGTTATTGACCTTGAGAATGAGAGAAGGAATCTTGATGATTTGTATGATAAAATCATCAATGGCAGTATTTTAATAAATAAACTCACAGTTTCTGGGTTTATAAGTACTCCGAAGGTGAATAATATCACGTTGGTAGATATTTATGATGAGAAAGCAACTGTTGTTTTTGAGAGTGATGTTGATATATCAGAATTGACTATAAATGGATTAATAAATCATCATAATTTCTCGGATATCATTGGAGATGCAGTGATGAAGACTGATAGGGACATTGTGATCAAAGGAATGACTAATATCAGTGCAATAGTTTGTGAAATTTTAGATATTTCCTCTTGGAATCATCAATCAGTTGATGATTTCCTTCATCCGATCAATCATCAAGTGTTGACGGGTCCAGTTCTGATAAAAAACAAGACTGTAGTTGAAAAAACATTCGATGAAAATAAGAAGATCTCAAATGTGACCTTGAAAGACATCAGAAGCAGATTTGACCACGTCAGAGACAATATTTTCGCTTTAAGGGGAAACTTTGAGTTTATTGCTGAATCCGTTCATGTTCAGAATCTCTTCCTGAAAGGATTAATCCAAAATACTGATTTTTATGATCTTCATAAATCAGTAATCTCCCAGAATAGTGAAAATACGACGATAACCGGCTCGATGTTGATGAAGAATTCTGTTAAATTTGGAAACTTTGTGATAACTGATAAATTTAATCATCATGATCTTTCAGAATTTTATAAAAAAGTCGTAATGATCGATTCATTCGATGAATTCTTCATTAATAAGAGATTATCGTCATCAGGGAAGATATACGTAAAAAAGAATATCCTAGTAAGAGAGAAGATTGATGTGAAATCAGTGATGAATGTTGACATAAACAAATTGTTAGAAAATGCTATTTATCTTGATAAACCAGTATTCATACCAGGAACAACAGTAATCAAGAAAGCAGTGTTTTCTTCTGTTAAAATTGAAAAATTAAACAGCATCTCTATGACGAGATTAATCTCACTTCATAATAAAACTCTAGTTATTCCTGGTGAGCTACGTTGCACCAACATAACAGCTGATCATGTAGTCATCGAGGGAACAGTCAATGGTCATATGTTAGAAGACATTTATAGAGAAACCTTCCAGCTGACTGGATTCCAGAATATATCAGGAAGCTTTACCTTTCTCAATAATGTCAATATTCGTCGAGATTTCGAGGTTTCTTCTCTGAATGGTATCAATCCCTCCAGATGGTCCAGTGTAGATGAAGATGAGGCATTTACTGGTGAGTTAGTCTTCAATGATGAAGTGATTTTGAATGGAAGTCTGAGGGTTCTAGGGAATTACAATGGGATCAATCCTTTGACGTGGCAAGCGATAGCTGTCAGCAAGAAGTTTCCACTGGTACAAACTATTTCTGGTGAATGGACTATTCATGGTAATGTTCATTTAAAAGGACTTGTGAAAGGATCTGGATATTTAAACGGTACTGATGTACGAGGATTAATTGATAATCTGAGGATACGTGAAAATCATTTGAATTTAATCGTCAACAAGACAGCTGAAGACTTGAAGACTATTTGTAAAGATCTTCAGGCATTGAAGACTCTTGTCAATCAACAGATTTATCAACTAAAGTTCTTTGATTATAGGCAAATCATCAATTTGGATAGTAATGCAGTGAGTCTTCACTATTTTGAATCAAAAAAATCTGAATTTTTATTCATCAGTTTGGAAGATTGCAGCTTAAATGGATTCATATTCAGTGAAGATGAGTTCATGAGAGGACCTGTTATTCAGGGTTTTGGGGTAATTGAACAATGGTTGAGCCTTGATTATAAAGGAGATAAGTATTTTGTCACGATTGGGAGAAACGCTTGTGGTAAAACTCCTGGAAATTTGTGGAGGCTGACTGATGAGAAGATGGTACATATTATGGATTTGGGTGGTGTTAGGAGTGGGAGGAAAATCCGTGATTATGAGTTTATGATCTTGAGGGGTGATGAGCTTCTTTGGTATTCTATTGTGGATATTCAGGAGAGAAAGATGAATGCTAGGAATTATTATAAATTTAAGAGTGAAGATGTTAAGTTTTTTGAGATTAGTCGGGATCATGAGCATGATAGCAATGAAGTCAAACTTTTGGATAAAAATTCTATATTCAATATAAACTTGAATACGGGTAATATGAAGACTTATGATCATGTATTTGGTACTAATGGAGTTTCGAGATTTCTAGTGGGAAAATTTAAATCAGAAAAATTTGTTTATTATAATGAAGTTATTGCTGAGAATTATATATTTATATCGGATTATGATAGTTCTTCTAGTCATATTGTTCAGACGATCGAAGCAAAGAGGCCTTCTTCGATTGTTTACGTTAATTTAGATGGGTCGGAGGAGTTTTTGATATACATTGAGGATTGTAGAATTGTTGTTTATGAGTACAGGGGTATTGAAGGATTTGTCTATCGCGAACGTTTGAAAGTTGAAGGTGAAAAATTGTCAACTTTTTCATTGAGAAAATCTGGTAAATGTTTAGCGGTTATTGATGGTAAGAGGGTGAGGATTCTTGAGGGGAAGATGTTTGGGGAGAGGATGGATACTGGTAGTTACCCATGTGATAATTGAAATGCTTATTCAGAGTTTAGATGATTGTATGAATAATAATTAATTTGAAATAAATGATTAATTAATGCAAAATTAAATTTTTGACTTTTTTAAATCTCTAATATCTCCTGAATAAACAGTACGATTTGAACAATTTTTTTTTTCATTTCAAAATTTAAAAAATTATCTTCAAAATGATGCATGGTGAATTCAATTTCACTCAGCCAATCTTGAGTTATTGAAAATTGAAGATAGTGTATTGCTTCCGATTTTTTTGAATTTCATTCAAAATTTCCCGCTACGTCCCCACCACCTCAACAATAGCGTCATTTCCCCCTCCCATCACACCTTATTACCACCCACACACAATCGCCAATTGGAGGGGGGATATCTCCCCCATTACCGTAACCCTCGTACTATCAAAAACAAAAATGAGTAGTGTCTCATCAATGAAAAAATCCCACATAATTTGAAATGGCACCAACCTGGCTGGACAAAAACGTCCATCCGAATACGCAAGAAGAGACGGAAAAGATTCTCAATAAATTACGCACACGAAAAGTAAGAATAATGTACTATTTTCTTTTGGTAAACTCACCTAACTCGTCAAATTCCTCTAGATAAATTGTCGCACAGGAGACGAATTAACCAAATTCTTTGCAAAATTGAATGCTGAAAACGTTCACAAAGCATCGAAAAATGTTAAAAATTCTCCAGGAACTCCCGGGGATCATCAGGTAAGTCATAATAAGCTCTAATGTTCGGATTTATCCACCCTAAAATCTCTGCAGAGGTTATGTCAATCGATTCAGTGCCAAATTTGTAAAACAACAACTCGATCAAAACTTTTTTCTCAATTCTGCATTTATCTCAAAAACGGTTAATTTTATTGAAAAAAGTCAAAAGAACTTTTTTGTAGCCTATGAAATTTCCAACATAAAATGTCTCTTGTCATTTCTCTCTAAACCCACTCACTCCGAAGATAATCCAAGATTTAATTACATATTTTAAAATTGATCAATTTCATTATCTTATCTCATTAATTCTGCATTATCTCGTCCAGCGTTGATTTTACTCAAAAAAGTCAAATGACCTTTTTTGTAGCTCACAAAATTCCCCACAAAAACTGTCTCTTGTCATTTTCTCTTGAACCTAATCACTCCGAAGATAAATCCACATAAAACAAACCGTAAAAATGAATTACTCAATTTCTTCACCTCATCAACAAATACTGACTTTTCCCTTGAATTTGAAGGTCACCTACGGTCCAATCTCCAGCATCCCCCCAGGCACCTGGTGGGGGATTCGCATGGACCTCTCCAGAGACCGCGTCCATACTCCCCTGGATAGCCCCATCGACTCGAGCTCTCTAGGTGCAATATCCATCTGCACACCTCACTCGAACCCCCAAAACGACCTAGACCAGGGTGACTACCTCACCTTCACCAGCCCCTCTCCCACCCCAACCCCCTCCACCCACCCCTTAGTCCTCAGCTGCCAGAATAACTTCCCAATTCGTCTGATCCGTGGTTACAACCTAAGAAATCCATTCTCCCCAAAAACTGGCTATCGCTACGATGGTCTCTACCTCATCATCACTTTCTGGCTCATCGAGTCTCCAACATCATCAACAAACCTACGTTTCGCTCTAGCTAGAATTGACCAAGGACCTCCCCCTTGGACTTCTCCACTCCCTGAACTCCATTCTCCCTTAAAAAAGACTCGAAATGCATCAAAAATGACCCAAAGATGCCAACTGGACTGTTGCAAACCATCAAAACCCCCAAAAACAACAATGTCTGATCTCAACAACTCTCCAATAACTCCTCAAACTAAACAGCTGGATAAAAAACAAGAGAGTACGATCGTAATGCGTCGAGTATCAAAAAAATGTGAGTCTCTGAATGGGGGAGAATCTCCTAAATTGAATAATCCACCAAAATCAACATTTAAGCTTCAAAATACGAACATCTCCATCAGAACTGATTTATACGACTCATCCCCAAATCCTCAGGATATCAAGAAAACACCAATGACCTTCTGCAGGGTATACAATTCATCAAAGAGTCAGGTTAAACCTGTTCAGTCCACATCAGCTGGAATTTTGAATCTCAATACCTTTGGACCTGGTGCTAAAGACAAAATCCAAGAATCTCAGATACAAATGCGCTCAGGAGGCAAAATAAGCTCTCCAGTTGTTGAAGTGTCTTCCAGAAAGGATAATGGGATTATTGGAGATTCAGAGAGCCCTTCTGAAGGGTCTAATGGACTTGTTCATGATTTTATGAGGATAGATTTGAAGGATGGGGATAAAATTGTTGGAATGATGAAAAAAATGTCTTACAGGGTCTCTGAGGGGTCTGATGGGTCGCCAAGTCCTCTGGAAATTGAGGTTTATGGTGGAGAAAAGGATAAAACAACTGGAGAATCATTAATTAAAGGGATTATTGAAGATTCAGAGGTAATTAGGAGTGAAAAACCCGAAAAATGTAAAAAAATCATTGCAAATGAGTCAATTCCACAAACAAAAACTCCAAAATCTTCCAAATTAGATAAAAAAATTTCCAACAAGACTTTATATTCATTAAGATCGAGTTCACCTAAAAAAGAGACTTGTGAAGGTAAAAATGTAATTAAAAAATCGATAATTAAACAACAAAAAGGAATGGATAATTCAAGTCATGAGAATATATCGAAAAATCTGAAGAAACAGACAAAATCAAAAGTCGAATCGTTCTCAAATTCTTCGAAAAAACGACAAAGTGAACTCGCTAAATTGGAGATCGATGGTAATTTTGTTACTAAAATACGAGGACCAAGAACAAGGAGATTCCCATATGCCATGAGAGGATTCAGCAAGAGAAGAGACAATTTGAGGTATCTGAAGGGTCGAACGAAGCCAGATATATCGAAAAAGACAAAATTAATAAAAAGAAACAATACAAATGAAGTTAAATCTTCTAGAATCCTGAAAAATCGTCCTTTAACGACAAAATCTTCATCAAATCAAAATATTGAACCCAAAAATTCAATAATTCCTGAAAAAAAATCACTAGAGCCCAAAAAATTGGAGAAATCCACTCAAAAGAGTGAAATTAAAAAATCAAAAATGGTGGATAAAAGTGTTCAATGTATCTTACAGAGAGATGCATCAACTTCGGTTGATCCTGATGATATGAATCACTCGAAAAATCATAAAAGAGTGCGAAATAATTGGGTCAATACAGAGGAGATTAAATCGGAGGATGAAGAAAGTGATGATGATCTGCAAGAGATTATTTATAGAGATTGTTCAGTACAGACCCAGAAGGCAGAGATATTGAGGCCCAATTTTGTTAAGTCTCTGGAGACTTCAGGACGATTTGGGAGTGGTAATTCAGCTTTTGTGCCTGTTAATGTGTCTGATGTGGACTTCAGGGTTGCTAGATTGAGATCTATTGGGTTTAAACCCATTGATCCTTGTGTTTATGAGACAAGTGCTTTTAGTGAGTACAGACAGGGGTCCAAGGCCCCTGTTGTCAGGAGAGATGTTGGTGAACAGTATGAGAAGTATACCAGTGAGGAGAATGATATTGTTGGGTACATGGATGATGAATTGAGGTATCAGGACATTGAGGAGGAGAGGGGTGTCAAGAGGGGGATAGGGGGAGTTCTCAGGAAAAGGAAGAAGAGTGAAGAGGGGGAGGAACCCTGGCTTGGATGGAAAAAATTCACTCATCTGTGATTTTATTGATTCTGTTTGGTGACTCGTCTGATAGCTGGGTAATGAGATATTTTTTTTTTTTGAGATAAAAATATTTATTTGATGCTTACAGACTTCTCTAACAGGTTTTTCGCGATTCAATAACAGAATTGATGGGAATTTTTTGGTTTTTCGGGGAGTAAGAGGGGATAGTAGAGGTTTTAGGGAGGTTGATAGGGTGGGGAGGACTGAGAAATTGTATTAATATTGATTTTTTTGTAATTGGACATTAGTTTGTTGAGATTTTTGAGTGAATTCGTGGAATGAGGTGAGTTAATTTGAGTTTTGAGGAAGTTTTTTCGGGATATCTTTGAATCTGGCGGAGATAGGAGAATTTTTAAAAAGACCTTTTTTGTAGGGTTTGTTTTGTTCTACAAAAAAGGTCCTTATGAAAATTGCTCTATCTCCTCTGGGTTCAGAGATATCACCAAAAACGCATTGAAAGTGATTTTTAAATTCAAATTTCGAGTGAAATTCAATTTTTCAAGAATATCTTTAAATCTAGAAGAGTTAGAGTCATTCTCAAGGGAACCTTTTTTGTGAATCTCTCTTTGCTCTACAAAAAAAGGTATTTCCAGAAATTCCCCTATTTCGCCTAGATTCAGAGATATTCACAAAAAACTGAATGATAAAAAAGTAAAATGATCTCATTTTACGAATTCACTGAATTCATCAATTTTTTGTTTATTTTATTTTCTGCGATAATCATTAATCGCCCAAATTTACTCTGTAAATACAATCTATGTTAACGATATATACATATATTATGTAGTTTACATTTTTTATTAGGACGCGAAGATAGTCTGGTGGCTCATAAGCTAAATTATTTAACGTATCATTTATCCATTCTTTTATATCTTAATTCTTCATCAATTGGCATTATTAATTATTATTAATATTCAATTGTCCCGGCAAGATTTACCACAAACAATAGATTGTTCATGTAAATCCCAATTTGTTCATAAAACTTGTTTTTTTTTTCTTTTAATTTTATTAATTAAATAAAAAATAAATAAAAAAATCAAAAAAAATCTATATTTTTCAAATTAATTGAAATGTATAAACAATGAATAATAATCATGAAAAAAAAATTAGAGAAATACTTATTTTGAGTAATGTGTAAGTACTTTGGTATATTTTTACAAGTATTAAAGACAAATAATTATTGTTTATGAGAGAATAATAAATTAATGTATTAACTGTGTGTTTAATTGTTTAAATCAATGTGAAGATTGATTTATTATTGAATAAATGATGTAAACTATTTAAAATACCTCAACATTTATAGAAAAAAGAATTGTTTAAACAATTTAATTAATGTACTTTATTCACATTTTTCAGTTCAATTATTAACTAGAGCATTTATTCACTGAATTTTAATTTTCTATTGTTTATGAAAAATAAATGCAGCAAATGAAAATTCTTCAACGATTTCACACGAAATTTGAAGAAAAATGATTAATTTCATCTTTCGAAATTGTTATCAGTTTTTTTTTTTTAGTTAATTAATTGATTTTTAGTGAATTAAATTGTCATTTTATTGAGATTGTTAGATCCATTGATAAAATCCAGATTTTTCTACTGGAATTCGTCATCACTGCTCAGCAACATTGTTTTTTCGTTATAATTTTGGGAAATTGTTGCTACACGCTGATGGGAGGTATTTCGCCTTTGGGGAGGTGGAACTGGCATATTCTGTGGATCATCTGGATCGTAGCTTGATACACGCATTCCACGCTGATTCTTAGTACCACCTGACAGAATTTTACGTCACGACTCAGTCAATATTTATTTTTTATTCTCATTTATTCATAAGAAATCAGTAGTAAATTGGTGAATTGTGATAATTTAATTTTTATCTCGGTAACGATTGATTTTAGGGAAAAATATCATAAGACCTTTTTTGTAGAGCGGAAAATTTACTACAAAAAAGGTCTTCTGACATTTTCCCCTAAAATCGCTTATTCACGAGATAAATCGATAATTATCGAAAAGTGATAGATTTTTCGTGTATCACTATTTCCTCACTGAGTCCTAATGAACTTAAATTAATTAATCATGCAAATTTTATGGCTCAGGATAAGTGGAGGGGATGGCAAGCTACAAGGAATATCATGCAGAATATAAAAAAATATAAACAAATTCATCTGAGTATGATCAATCGTTTAATTAACATTTTGTTTCCATTCGTTCACTTGCAATTAAATTTTTTATCGTAAAAGCATGCCAATGAATCAGGCACGATTATCCAAATAATCTGATAAATTAATATATTTGAATGCATTTCAATTGACATTAAATCTGATAAACACCTGTAAAAGCTCATTTATCTCCTAAAATACAATTTTCTAATCATTTTCAATAATAAAGTGGCTTAATACGTCCATATTGTACGTATAAAATAAACCCTAAGAAATAAAAAATATAAATCTCCATTGATAAGATTAATTTATCTCTTTTAACCCTGCAAGTGGAAAAAATTGACATTCATCTGTTCCCTTTTTAATAATTCAGTAACAAAATAGTAAAATGAATTGAGTCATCTCAGTTTTTAGTGAATATCTCTGGAACTAAACGAAACATCAAAATTTTTCAGAAGACCTTTTTTGTAGCTCTCATTTTTCTCTACAAAAAAGGTCTCTAGAAAAAATCGAATATTCCTTTTGGATTCGAAGATATCCATCGAAACTTGCAGAATTCAATAAACTCAACTCATTTCACAACTTTGCTAATAAATTCTACAATTAATTAATTATAATAAGTGTAATTGCCGAGTTTAACTGTTTAATTATGTTTCATTTATATTAAGTACTCCAATTATCTATCCTCAATTTATTTTAACGAACAAAGGCATTCGTTCAAGGCGGAGAACAAATTTTCATTGAAAATTCTCTCATTCGGTTTTTTTTTTAAATTATAAATCGAGATGATCTCGCGCACTCACAGCTTTTCATACGGCAAGTTGGTATTGACGTCTGAAAAAATAGTAAACAAAAAGACGATTTCTCATTTTTAATCCAATTTTTTTATGTAATTCTTCGTCTTTTGAAAATTCGTAAATTCGTTATATTTTATTTTTTATGATTTTCAATTCTCGTCTCAATCTTTTGTTATAATCTTTTGCTCATAGGTTAAATTATTGTGCCCATGGGGATAATAATAGCTGTGTATTCTAACTAAATGTGCACTTTGAATGATTATGATGAAGGATAGAGAAGAAATAAAGAGAAATAAGTTTTTTTTGCTATTTCTAACATTACGTCACCTTATTTATTTATTGATTATTTATGAATAAAGTTTTTTCACCAATTGAATTTATTATAGTACATCCACATGCAATAAAATAGTTATTAATAGCGAATTTAAATAAAATAAAATAAAAGGAGAGAAGCAAGAAACATTAATTAAGCAATTCGTTAATACATGCTCCATGGATATTCATGCCATTAAATTTACACAATGAGTACTCGTATTTTCATTAGGAATTTGAGATAAAAGGGTCAAAATGAGGGATTTTTAATGATTAAACAAGAAGAATTCAATTGTGAAGTGAAAACAGGAAAAGTTGATTCAGTTTTTGGTGAATATCTTGATACCTAAAGGAGATAGAGGATTTTTCAAGAGGACCTTTTTTGTAGAGGAGATTGAGAGCTGCAAAAAAAGATCTTCTTAAAAATTTCGATATCTCCTTTAGTTTCTGAGATATTCAGCAAAAACTCTGAATTATTTCGTCAATTCATTAATCAAGGGGACATACCAGAGCTGTATTGCGTGTATTGTTGATACTGAGGATGGAAATTGTGGATGGCATCGGTCATAATGTCCTTGGGATTCATTGTTTCCTGAAAAATAAAAAATGAAGAATTGAGAAGAAAAATTTAAAATATGTTTTTTGTGGAATTTTGAGGTTTTTCGGTACCTTTAAGCTACTGCTGATACTCTGCATGGTCACACTTCTGCCTCTTGAGTCGGTTACGCAGCCGGCTGCGTACACCTGATAAGGAAATGCATAACGCAGTGCAATAGCTGCGAAAAGCATCTCAATGCAAATAAGGAAATTCTGATATCCAGCTGATACTGTTCCGGCAGTTGTTTGGCGTCCCATGCTGTCTATCACTGGCGATATAACATTTGCCTTTTCAAAAACAGCGAGAAGAACTCCTGAAATATTAAAAACAGCCAATTTTCATCAATTTTCATTCATTAGTAAAATTATAAAACATCAAAATTGGAAAAATCTCAGGATCTAAGAGAGATATCAAAATTTTTGTAAATAACTTGTGACGATTGTCAATGTCACAGGGTAGAGTTTTAGTTAAAGTTAAAAGAGTCTCGGGGGGAGCTCACACTCCCTTCCCTTACAAGAAAGAAACCACTGGGATAACGTACAACGTAATAGAACATTCGACTAATTCCTCACGATTCTTCCTATCAATGAGGCTCGGATAAGCAAGGGGAGACTCTGAGCAAAATCTCTCGGAGTCAAAAGAAGAGAGCCTAGACCAGTCCACAGTCCATACCTGAAGAAAGGAAGGAAGGAAGGATGGCAAGGTCAACCGCACATTGGGGAAAATCGCCCCCAAAGATTTATTGAAATATATTTAATTGTCAAAGAATATGTAATAGAAAAAATCCGCAAAGCTCAAGGTCTAGGGTCAGTGGTCGTCGAATTGAGGTAGTCGATGACTGCGTGGGGGATTAACCCCGCCCCGTTTTGGACGAATTTGTAATAACTGTGGGCCTACGCCAACAATTGTGGGTACCGCAGTTCCACCCGAGACATAGTCTGACATAGTCCAGGCAGGAGTTCAATTAATAGAGTAATAGAGTAATAGATTAACAGATATTGAGTTGAGAAGATCAGTAAAGTAAAGTCACAGATTTGAGTATCTTTTTGAGAGTTGTGGAAGTCCAATCCATTGAAGGAAGTAACCTGGACGAGTCACAGAGACCCTGGACCATCAGTACGAGCTGAGTGAGATAAGTTTCTAAAATAGCGGTTAAAATCTCGGTTGTCCTTCGTCTCATTCCATTAAATGGGGACTTTCCCCTTACTGATGATTTAAAGATTTATTTTTGTGAAACTAATAGAATTTGAGGTATTTCCGGTGGATCAATTGTGCTGACTGGCAATTTGTTTAAAGGAGGATTTATGCCTCACTCATTTGGAATTTGTAATATTTCTTTTACGCATTGTTTTGAATATAATTGGTTCTTTGGAGCATTAAATTTTGAGTATTGTGTTTTATTGGGTTGGAACCTCAGAAATTCGGAGAAGGCAGTATTGTGTTTTATCTGGTTGAAATTCGGATAAAGGAGTATCGTCCTCCCTTCCCCTTGTAAGTAAGAGTACGGGTAAAGTTCACAGATAATAGATAACAGTTTATAGGGGTATTTTGTCTATTTTTTTCTGTTGATTAAAATAGTCTGGCGCTCAATGGGTTATTGAGGGTGTCAATGTTATCTATAGATGGTTGTTATAACAGTTAAAGTTTAGAGTTAATAGTTAAGAATCGTCACAAACTTTTTTGTAGATCTCAATTTTTTCTACAAAAAAGGTCCTCATGCAAAATTTCTCTATATCTCTTAGATTCCAAGATATTCTCCAAAAACTTGTTCAAAATTGAAATTAATTAATGAAATTTTCAAATAAATCAATTAAACTAATTACCTTGCCAAAAAGACAGAAAGATGACACTCTTAACAGTGCAAAACTTGAGAACAGGTTCAAATGGAGTAAGTAGATCTCTCGTAGCAAAGTAGAACAAAAATAATCCATAAAGAGCGAGTGAAACACTGATGTTATAAATAATAGTTATATAGATGTATCCACCGTCTGGTGACCAGTCTCCATCACGATAATGGCCAAATGATTGTAGAATTATTATGACAAATGCCATAACCGGTTTGACAAGACAGAATTGCAGTGTTGCCTGTTTGCAGAATCTCAGAAATCCAATGGTATAGGTTTTCTCAACGAGACACCATGTACCGTATAAACAATTGGAGCGTATTGGTTTACCACGTATTTCAGACATTATGTTACCCTCACCCCCAAGGTACTCGTAGCATAGAGACAAAAAATTGTAGATAACAAATGCCTCGTAGCAATCACGAACAGTGAAAAAGTAAACGTAGTAACCCTCGCTGTTGAAGAATAAAAGAGATATCCAAGAGTATGTGGCGTAAATTGGTACAATGAACAATATACGGACTATCCATCGTTGTTCAGTTGGATTTGTATACCACCTAAGATGTTGATAAATCTAGGGGATGAATTATTAAATTATTAAATTATTATTATTATTATTGAATTATTAAATTATTATTTGTGGGTTTCCATCGCTCTAGGAATGAATTTGTGAAATTTAAAATGTCGTTTTTTTTCATATTTTTGTAAATATTGATTTAACTTGGTAATGAGGGGATTTAGGGGAAAATGTCAAGAGATAATTTTTCTGGAGAATTTAATCAGCTACAAAAAAGATCTCTTGATATTTTTGTCTAAAATCACTCATTACTGCGATAAACGGGAAATAACAAATTCCATATTAAAGTGGATAACAAATCGATTTCTACCACGTCATTAATTACGCAATTATCTCGATAATGAAGAGTTCTATAGAAAAAAAATCAGAAGACATTATTTCTTTGAAATTTTCTCCTCTATAAAAAACGTCTCTTGACATTTCCCCCTAAAACCTCTCATTCCCAAGATAAATCCTGAATAAGCAAAAATGTGAAAAAATTAAAAAACAAAAACTCATAAATTCCACAAAAGTACCTCTCAACTCCACAAAAAAAGAAAGTAAATAAAATACTAACCTGTTGGCAAGTGATAAATAGAGCGAGCCATACAAATGCTCCTGAAATACCCTGTGCAGCTCGTGTTTGTAAAAATATTGGTTCCACATTTTCATTATCAATAATAGACCCAGCAATTGTACTAGTAACCCCCATGACACTACTCTGTGTCCCACTGTCACTCATGCTCACAGTTGTTGAGACGGTATCAGCTGTCGTCACATTAGTACTCATATCTCCAATCCCTAGCTGTAAAAAATAACCACATTAATTGTCAGAAATCCCATCAAAATTCATCAAAAAAACAATTAAACAACCAAACACTATGAACTATCAACACTCGTGTAGTTGTCCCCGCGCTTTAAAAATCAATATGCATATGACAACAACACAGAGGTCCCGTTCGAGGACAAGAGAATGCTTTCATGTGAATCCACCATATACATACACAAAAATCCCCTCCCTCACAAATAAAATACCCATTACCACACATCACCCAACGATATCAATACCCATCGATGACGAAACACTTAAAAAACATTGAGATATCAATTATTCCACTGACCTGGGAATTTTCAATCTAATCTGGGAAGACTCAAACGTTAAAATTCCAATGAATAAACTCCAACCAATCGTTTATCTTCCTCTCTCACCACAGCTATCCTCTTTGTCCCCTCAAATAACCCCAAAAATCCTCTAAATATCAGACATTCAATTTATTTAATCAAATTAATTAAAAGCGAGTGACTCTCGCCTTCATCCGACATTTTGTTTTTTTAATAAAATTCTCAATTTAATGTTAAAATGACCACAATCACTTTTATCGAATCGAGTTTTCACGTTCACGTCGAGGCTGAGAGCGCGAGCGCGCAAGACTGAATTACAACTGGGGGGGGGGAATTATTCGCAAGGAGAAATGAAAAAAAAAATCCCTCTCTCTCTCTCTCTCTATCTCTCTCTTGCGCATGCGCAAAATTCCTCAGGTCCTGGTTACCAGAAATAGGTGGCAAAATTAAATATTCAGGAATCCTTTGTTCAGGTTAATTGAGGGGATAACGTACCCGTTTTATTAGCTGTTATCGGCTGGGATTGAAGATGGGTATGATTGATAACTTTGGCACTGATTTATAGAGGATGAACATCCGTTAAAATGTCACTCTGGCTTATGGCAGATGGGGAAAAAGGCTTGTGAAGTGAAAGGATTTCCTGAAAATACGCCATAAAAAAGGTGGGGGGAGGGTTGTGGAGAGGGGGTGTGTACCACGTGTCGTGAATGACTGTGAAGTGGTCTGAAGGGTCTGAAGCTGTCAATTGTGATTTCTTGAAGTGGTTAGGGAGTTTATTTACTGGGATTGAGGGCATATCTTGAGGATTAATCAGATCGGACTCGTCTAGTTGATGATACCAAGTGTTTTTTAAAGTTTTTGGGGGTTAGAGGACACGATGGCTCTTATTCATATTGAGGATAATGATCCTTGGTGAGTTATGACATCTAACCTCTATTGTTTATTCTTTATTTGGAGATAATTATTGAGAAAATTGATTTTTGGGAAGTATTTGATTGAATTCAATTCAATTAATTCATTAAACTATTTAATTTGATTTTATTTATGTTAAAATAATTTGTAACTGTTTATAAGGGTTTAATAATTATTTTTAATGGTAATTTTCAATGTTTATGGGACAGGATTGCAGAGCATGAAGCTTGTGAGGGACTTTTTCGTGAGATTATGGAGCAATTGAGTCAACGGGAAAGAGAAGTGAGGACTTCACAGGCGTTTGCCAGTTTATCAGCTAATATACGATTTCAGCTTAAACAATACTCTGATCAGATAGTGCAGCTGAGGAAGAAGGTGGATGAGGCTCTGAAGGCGAGAGTTTTGTATCCTTTTGAATTGAGGATTGTTTAGGGGGATTGAAGGGAAATGGCGGAATTTTTGTCGAGACCTTTTTTGTAGAGCTTGACGATGATGATTTTGGCGAATCTCTCTTAGATTCGGAGATATTTAGTAAAAACTTATCCTCATTTTTTTTTAAATTGAGTTGATTTCTTCTATTTTATAACTTCATGAGAGAATTTTGGAAATATCTCGGAATTGAAGAGAAAATTTCAAGATCTACAAAAATGGTCTTTTGATAATTTTTTGTAAATTTCTTCATTTCCAAGATATTTTGAAAAATCTGTATTCGATTTTCTGATTCATCTCTTTGGAGAAGAAATTCTAGTCATTTTCTTAATAATAAATTTCGTGAAGAACCTCTGAAGAGGCAGAAAGGCGTAGACGACAGGTGGAGCAGCTCCAGAGCAATGTATTCAAGATTAAACAGTTGTACGATGCAAGAATGAATCCAACAGCGTCAGATAGGCCCAGTTTGTTAAAATCCAGTGGCTCTGCTTTTGCTGATGGTGGGACCACTGGATGGGGACAGGATGATGATAAGGATGATCCTCCATTGGATCTAAATATCCCTGTGAGCGATTTGAGGGCACATAATGAAGCAATCATTCAGGGTAAATGAATTAATCAAAATCAGTAATTTAAAAAGTCAGTTTTTTGAAAATATCTCGGAATCTGAGAGGATTATCAAAAATTTTCAGAGATCTTTTTTGTAGCTCTCACTCTGCTCTACAAAAAAGGTCCTTATGAAAATTCCTCCATCTCCTCCAGATTCAGAGATATCTAACAAAAAACTAATCTCCACTAAAAGAAAATTGACTTATTGTTGGAGTAACATTAAAAATTCTTTCTCTAATCATATTATTTCTATTTCAGAGCAAGATCGTGGTCTCGACGAGCTTTATCAAGTAATCGTAAGACAAAAAAACATTGCCCAGACGATTCACAGTGAAGTGGATAATCAAAATGGTACTTATCAATTAATAAGCCATGACAAACATCACAAGCCTCCTAAAGATAGACTAAAACGATTTAATATTTTCTTCCAGAAATAATTGAAGACCTGGCTGATCACATGGAGCGAACAGACGAGAGACTGATAGATGGAACAAGAAGAATTCGTGCAATCGATTGGAGAGACAGAACCTGTGGCTACTGGATCATAATAATTATCTTATTCATAAGCATAATTACAGTTGCTGTGGTCTAATGGCCAAAATGTGATAACTCTGTAATTCCTATTTTCTAAGAAAATCCAAATATTAATAATGTATTATAATTATTATGATATCATTAATTAAGAATAAAATAATGCGATTACTCAAAATTTAATGAAAGGTAGCGAAATGAAACTTGAATTTCCAAAGAAAAAAACTCTTATTAATCAAATTTATTACATTAATCAAATGGGCTCCGCCCTCTTCTACCCTCTAAAAACATCATAATTCAATACTCAATGTAATAATAATAACTAAAAAGACTCGAAACCTCCAGTTTCCAAATAAATTCCAGTAATCACCTCATAGTCCCTAAAAATTACTCTCCAATACCTTCAGCTCTCAGTCCCAAATTCTTCAACAACGCCTTAGAGTTAGGATCACGTCCCCTGAACCTCCTGAAAACCTCTCCAGCAGGAACACTTCCTCCCAGTTCCAAAAACGTCTCCCTAAACCTCTTGGCAATTTCCTTCACCTCTCCCTCACCCTTTCCCTCCTGAAAAGCACTATAAACATCAGCTGCAACCATCTGAGCCCATAGATTACTATAATAAGCGGCCCCTAAATTATGACAAAAAATTGAAGTCCAGGCAGTGGTCTGCGAGTCATCAGAATCATGGGGAATTACAAAATGTTGATTCCAGAGTCGTTTCTGAATTTTTGCCCAGAACTCTTCACTCTCGTGCAGCTCCAGATCAAATCTTGATAAAAAGAGCTCCTTACACAACTTAAATCCAGCCATTTGTGACCTAATGGACCTGATGCTCTTCACCTGTTCATCAGACAATGCCTCCTTTGTTTTATAATGACTAGATATTGATTTAATAACCCTAGGCTCATAACACCAATTAGCCATAAAATGCCCACTGACACCAACAGCATCCCACTCGATATTAGACAATCCAGCAAGTTCTCCATACTCAACAGTCGTCAACATGTGCTGCAAAGCTGTTCCCACTTCCTCAAATAACTCAGTAACATCATTAACTGATAGTAAAGAAGGAACATCTGCATAGGGAGTTGGAAAATTGAATATTAAAGCTGCCAGAGGCTTTGTCCCCACTAATTTAGAACTATTCTGCATAGCTACCATCCAGCCACCCTCTTCAAATAACATCTTGTGCTTCTCCCTGGCATAAGGATCCAAATAAAAGTGTGCTATTGGCTCCTGTGAGGCTTTCTTAAGATCAATAACATCAAAAAAACGTACATCAGTGTGCCAAACGTCTGTTTTTCGTCCTTCAATTACTCTAACATCAAACAATTCTTCAATCAGCCCAAAGAGACCTTTTAGCACTTGAGGAAGTGGAAAATACTGACAGAGAATTTCGTCTTTGTAATTGTAGACACTTCTCCTGTGTTTTTTACTCCAGTAGTCAACATCCCACCACAAGAGTTGTCCATCAAATCCTCGATCATGTGCGAATTTTGTCAATTCATCAATTTCTCTCTCTTGGGCAGGTTTTGCTGTTGATAGGAGTCTGTCTAGGGTTGAGTACACTGTATCTAGATTACCAGCTATTTTTGTGACCATGCTCATTTCAGAGAAGGATTTGTAACCCAAGACTTTAGCTTGTCTCATTCTCTGGTCTCTTATGTCTTCTAGGTTACCACTTGTTTGAAGAGAACTCTCCATGTGCATTGAGGATCTTCCAACGTATGCCTGCCACACGTTCCATCTTAATTCTCTGTCTGGACAGTTTTCCATGAATTGAGAGTAGATTTTGGGCTCTAGGGTTATCTTCCAGGGTCCGTTTCGAGGATTTTTAGGGTCAACTGCTATTTGTCGAAGATAATCCTCGGGAAAGTCTTTTGTTATGTTTGGATCTTGTATTGTTGTCTTGAAGATGAAAGTTGAGAGCTCTACTTTTTTAAGCATCTCAGTGGATTTCTTGGTTATATGGTAGATTGTTTGCTGCAGATCTATGGCATCTTTTTCGTTCAATTCGAGACCGTTTAGACGACCTTCCAAGAGGTACTTTTGGATTATTCTTTTTTGCTCAAGGGTCAAGGAGGTTTTTGAGGTTGAGGCTGATTTGAAGGCTTTGTAGAGGATAGGACTGGTGAATTTTGCTGCTCTAGCTTTAACCATTCGGTGGTGAATGTTTAAGTAGTACTTGGTAGGCATCAAGCTCTGGTTGCCGAAGTAGAGGGCTTTTGTTATGCCCCAGGTGGTTTCCAGGGGGATCGTTAGTTCCTCCAGGGGGTGGAGTACTTGGTGCACTATGTCGGGATTCTCGTTCGCTGGAATGGACATTATTTGAGTGATTTATTGAATTTTTTAAAGGGATTTATGGATTTTTCTTTGGGAATGCTTTTGGAGAAGAGTTTCCTGGGGATACCTCTGGATCTAAGGGAGATACGGGAATTCATGAAGAGACCTTTTCTGTAGAGGAAAATTAAAGCAACAAAAAAGGTCTCTGTGAAAATTTCGATATCTCTCTTAGATTTTGAGATATTTCGGAAATACTGATTTTTCACAAGTTTAATTGATTTTAGTTCAGTGGGGAAAAACAAGACGTCTTCAATTGTTCATAACTCAAGATTGGCACAGTGAAATTTAACGAATTGGGTCTCATTTTTAAGGTATTTTTACGAGCTTAAAAATGAGAAAAAAATCATTCAAAACGGATTGTTTGGTGAGCAGATATTGAAGATTCAGACTAGTCGATTTGATCAAAACTTTCTCCAAATGTAATGAGCATTTACCTTTGATGTCATGTTCAATCTTGGCAATTCCCTGTTCAAACAAAACAGTCTGCTGTCCAATTGCAGCCATAGATCTCTCGATGGTGAATGTATTAAATTCCGGGAGGCCATCTTCCTTGAGCAATGGATTTTTCTCCGGTAAATCTTCACCAATTTCTGGGAGACTAAAAATTTAAGACAAACAATCATAAATTAATCATAAAATCATTTGTGTTTTGTTGGTTAATAATGACATAACCTCAAATAATTTTAGTGTACACAACTCACAGGATAATGTATCCATTTCTACGGTTCAAGGTTTTCAAGAAACTATTTCTTGTTAAAATAACTTTCTTTCCACAGAATGCAATTGCCATTGTATTATTATTTACAATTAATTGATCATAATTATGAGGTGAACATTCATCCGGCACACGGTACAGTTTCTCGAACTAAGCAGGGGGTGTCGTCTCCCAGGGGGGTCCAGCCGTCCAACCAGGGGTGAGATTATGCGCGTTTAGGGTACACTAAAGCCTTATTTTTTCTTTGCCACCAGGGAGAGCTTTTCGGGTTGACTTTGTCGTATTTCGGAACGTTTTCTGCCAGAATTGTCGAGGAGGGGGATCTCGGAGCATGCGCCGTTTTCAGCCGCCATCGCGCGCATCCCCCTCCACCACACTAATTCGCCGCGCGCACCCCGCCAACAGTCGGTAATGTCGGCATGAAACGTTCGGAAATCTCACCAAAAATTGCCGAAAAACGCCCCCTTATGGCAAAGAAAAAATAAGGCTTTAGGGTACCCTAAACGCGCATAATTCCACCCAGTTCTCTTTAATAAATAATTAATTCCAGTTCTCGGCATTTCGTGACCCCAATGCGTATCTAGTATCAACCCATGGGAGAGATGTCGCAATTGTCGGATTTTCGGTGAGACTGAGTCTGCTGCGTCGATAACTCGGCAGTCGCAGCCAGGGGGGTCTAACTCTCCTCAAATTGCTGAATGTCAAAAATAGTTCCACAAATCCGATGTGACTGCGCTGGCGTCGCTTGTGCGTATGCGCTCTGAATTGAGTTTAAATTCAATAAATTTGAATTAAGTTTGGTTAAATTAATATTAAATATTCAGCTTATCGAGAAGCATTTAATTCAATTTATCGCATTTCAATGCCAATTTTTTAAATGTGTGATTAGTGAGAAGTGTCAGTAATATTGTAAATATATAATTATTATCGATCCCAAAATGTATAACGGATGGTGAAAACGGGCAAGCGATGTCTGTAAATAAGTGGTGTGTGGTTCCCGGGTGTAAATCAGACAAAAAAACATTGAGACATAAATTCTCAAAACATTTGTGGGTTGCTGAAAAGTGGAAAAAAGCTATAAATGCTCCACAATTGGAAAATGTTGAAGGAAAAGACTTGTGTAAATTCTCGGTATTTGCAATCATTTCACTCAACGCGATTATTCAGTCACAAGTCACAAGTATGTACCCTCGATTGGATATCACGAGCGTACCGAGTTTGAACCTCAACACCGATCGTTCAATTATGCATAATCAAGCTGCTAGCGGAAACCCATTCACGCAGTCGGGAACCTGTTCAGGAGAGAATGACAGTCAGCCAGAGAGCTCAAAGGATCATGAGGTACAGTTGAACGATCATCCTCTAACTGTGCATGGACAAGGGGCTACTAGGAGCCCATTCAGAAAGTTGGAAAGGTTCCCAGAAATAAACAATGCACAGCCAGGGAATCCAGAGAACCTTGATGTTAATATGGAGCAGATAATAGAACCCACAGCAAGTGGGGCTTCCAAAAAATCAGAAATTTCGGTCAAATCTAAAAAAACAGTTACCCGTCCAAAAATGATAGCTCCTAAAAAATCAGGATTTACCCAAAAACAATTCAATCAATTTATTAAATTGAAAAAGGATCACAAAAAATAATTGAAAAATATTGTGTTTTACTATGGGATCAAATGCAATTGATGTTACATGTTCAATACGACAAGAAAGTTGATTTAATTGTTGGATTAGAAGACTGGGGTCACCGTCGAACGTCCAATTTTGCCGAGCATGCGATTGTGTTTATGCTTCGAGGTGTCAACAGTGGATGGAAATTACCAATATTCCACGGGTTCTGTGATGGCCTAGTACGTTCTCCTGATTTAGCTCGAAGCATTAAGGATATTGTGAAGGCTGTCGAAGGAACGGGGCTTCATCTTGTAGCAACAGTGTGCGATCAGTCATCAACTAACGTCATGACTATCAATAAATTGATTGAAGCCACGAATAATGAGAAAAAAGCTCACGGTATAAGTTCGGATAGTGAGTAGAAGTATCCATTTGAATGTGGTATTGTAGTACTTAACGAATTGAATAATTAATATTTTCAAAATCAATATTATAGTGGTGATTCAGATATCGAAGACAGTGCTGATCATAATTTACGATGGACCTCACTTGGGGAAAGGTTCACGGAATAATATGCTGACAAAATGGCTCGAGATTGATGTCCGTGACCATAAAAAATCACCCTCGCGATCTGAAGGGAAATTTTCTACATGGGATACAGTTCGAACTGCCTACGAAATCGATAACAACTCAAACTTTAGACAAGAAATGCCCAAGATCACAGATATTCACGTCGATCCAAAGAAAATTAAGAAAATGAAGGTGAAACATGCTATCGAGATACTGAGTAATACAGTGGCAAATTATGTTGAAAAAGTATCCACAAACTTCGGCTCAGCAGATGGCCTTTGTGCTATAGGTGGCTTACACACTAAATCTGTTAGAAATTGCACCCACCCAAGCAGTTTTAAACAAATGTTTGACATTATTATGAAACATTTTATGCAACAAAGGCTAGAAAAATCCATTTAGTGCCAGCGGTTGGATGTCTATAATTCTACCAGGCGCTGGGGGACAGAGATGGGATATATAGGCTGCGAAACCCTCTTTGGAGGATATAGGGGATGAAGGTGCTACCCCACGCAGGAAATTATAACTAAAGCTAGCATCACGGACACCAAACCGTGCAAAATGTGGTACTATGAGGAAGGTCCTGTAAGCCCTGGCGCAAGCCGTTGGACCTTATTTGGGTTGGATTCGTAGGGGAGGTGGTTGGGTCTACCCAGCAAGCTTCGCTTGCACGGGTTGCAATGCCATTCTAGCGAACATGCTTGCCACATGTCCATAATGCTGGGATCGCGAAAAGTAGAGGAACCAATTTGGCATCCGCTTATGGCCATAGTGCTAGGTAGCGTGTAACATTACTCTGTTAGAAATTGCAGCCAAAGAATTCTAATTGACGGGCGAGTGATGTCCCGCTAACGAACGATGAATGATGCATCCCGATTCGAATCCACTTATAAAAATAATAAATGGTCTGGATAATTGCAATTTAGCTTTTCTCAAGTCAAATTTTATCAGGGGAGAAAATGTATGCATAGAAGTTTTCCAACGCCTGCCCCTCATCGCAATAATCTTTAGAAAGAGAAGTACAAAAATATGGTCCTGTGCATGCACGGGAGATGAATTAAACCTCCCCCTTAGGCCCCACTGTCATGACAGAATTGTCAGGACAGTCGATGACGTTGGAAAATGTAAATATAGTTGTTTTCCAACTCCTATACGTAACCCCAATAATGTATACGGAGAGTAGCGTGGAAATATTGTCCCGGGCATAAATATAGTGATTTTTCATTGTTATCAAGTTTACAAAGAATATTTTGATAATAATCTTGATTCAATTTTTAAATCCTCAGTGTTCCACGGAGTGGATGCCTATTCACAATCATAATCAGATTGGATATTCGTCACGAAAATCTGGAAATTAAGAAACTGATCTCAATTCACAATCAACATTACCGGTATAATGCATTTCATATTGTGATAATATTGAGGTTATCTGAGTTTTCGTTCATTTCTGAATAGGTTCCATGTTACATTTCAGGACGATGATGAAGATGACTCTGTTGAGGATAGTGAGGAGGAAAGTGATGAATTACCTGATAAAACGATGACTCGACAACTTCTGATGACGATACAACTTCTAATGACGAGACAGCTGCACCTTCCTCTCCTCCGGAGCCATTAAGGCCAACGAAACGCGGGAAATTCATTAATATTCGTCCTTTCATATACCTTCGTGCTCATATAAATATATTTCTGACACTCATTATTTTGAAATGTTGAGTTTAGGTAATGGGGGTTGATAGCAAAACATTTTCATTTTTCCTGGGTGTACACAAGGCTTCTATAGATGTATTTCATCAACTCATAATTTTTCCTCAACTTTGGGTGCAAGTGAAGTGGTTGTAAAACCCTTATGACTTACTTTCAAACTTAACAGTTTTCCTAGACGTTAAAGGACGGATGAAGTTTTTTTATGATTTCCTATCTATGAAAATAACCCTCATTAGCTACCTAACAATTTTCTGCGATTCTGTCTCTCATTCCCAGGTCGACGAGGAACCTGATGTTCCAGTCAACGGATAAGAGAACATGCCTAGAGATGCAAAATGACCGTCATTTTTTGGTTCGCGTCATATGACCAAAAAATGACGGTCTTATGACGGTCATGTGACGTCGCAAATTTTCTAAAGACAAATGGCGATCACAAAAAATTTGTGACGGTCACGAAAATCCTAAATTCAAATAATAAATTTGTCCACGATAAAATCATCTATATAGATGCAAAATGTCGGTCATGAATATTTTCTAATTTGTGACGGTCATATAATTGATGTAAGTCATGTTATTAATTTAAATTGATATTTCAGTTTGAATTTTCATGATCCAAAGAATTGAATTATTCTCGTGCAACTACACAACTCATTTTTTTTATTAAATCATGAAATAGTTTCTTACAGATTATTTTTAAACTTAGATATCAGAGGATAATTAAAGTTTTAATTTTCGGACCAGAGTAGTTAAACTGCAGGTTATTCACAATAACCTGATCATCTGATGAGAATCGAACCTCAATTTTGAAGCTGTCGGTGTTGAGCCGGATTATTATCTGGTAAAATTGCTGGAAATGATAGAAGAATTTAGATTAGAATATTTAAGAGATTGAATGAAATCAATGGTTTACGAAAAAAAAATTCGGAATGGTTGAAAAAAACATGTTTCAACTATAAAGTTCCGGGCATGTTGAGAGATGCGAAGGCGTCATGTGACCGTCATATGATGCGTCACATGACCGTCATTGACGGTCACATGACGAGGCCCCTATGACCAGTGACCCGGTCACAATTTTCTTTTCCCATTTTCCAATTTAAATTGATAACATGACATACATCAATTATATGACCGTCACAAATTAGAAAATATTCATGACCGACATTTTGCATCTATATTGATGATTTTATCGTGGACAAATTTATTATTTGAATTTATGATTTTTGTGACCGTCACAAATTTTTTGTGACCGCCATTTGTCTTTAGAAAATTTGCGACGTCACATGACCGTCATAAGACCGTCATTTTTTGGTCATATGACGCGAACCCAAAAATGACGGTCATTTTGCATCTCTACTCTTTTGTGAGAAGGCCCCCCCCCCCCCCCTCTCAGAAACAACTTGAATCCTTCACGGCAAGATTGCGTACTGTCCAGTACTCAAAACCACTAATGTATGTTACTAATGTATGTTAATGTATGTTACTTCATTGCCGATGATTGCTCGGGTATTGAAGAGGATCATTATTTACTTCATTTATTATCTTTATTGAATAATAAATGTTAAATGTCATTTGTTGATTCATCGTTTTTTGTTTTTCGAATGGAATATTACAGCGTCCTTCCTCTTCTTGAGTTTTTTGTTTCCCGATTCTGGTAACGTTCGCTGTTTCCGTTTGGCTTTCCGGATGTCGCGTTTGTCCCCAGTGACAGATTCAACATCAGCGTCGACCTCGGTATTCGTCGCGGTCGTCTCAGTGACTGTCCCAGTTTCTAAAGCCGAGATAGTAGGTCCTTGGTATGTGACCCGTACGTCTTCCAGCGTTTTGAGTCGCCTGAAGGCACTCCCAATGCCAATTACCTTGCTTTTAATCTCCTTGTGCACACACGGAGAAAAAAATTCAGTAAAAATTCCGTGTCATTTTCGTAATCGTGGGCGACCTTGAAATGTGGAAAAAATTACGTGAAGTTCCGTAATTTTTTACTTAAAATCACGGAAAGACTACGTTCATTTGAAGTAAAAATTACTGAAAGTCACGTAATTTTTCCCACATTTCAAGGGTCGCCCCACGATTACGAAAATGACACGGAATTTTTACTGAATTTTTTTCTCCGTGCATTTGCTTTCGGTTGGATGAAATCGTGAAGCTCGTCGATGAGCCTTTCAAGACGGTCCCATGCTTGTCTCCTCTTCATGTCAACATTTGCGTCCAGTACTGTTTGATGGGCATGCTGCCCACTGTTACTTCCTTCATCTTCTTTTTGTTTTTTGTATAAATTCTCCATTCTGTTCCTACGAGTACCTTGGAAAAAAAACTGTCCATTCCAGCAGAGGCTCTGCTCTGCTGCAGAGCCCAGGTTGCTGGAATAAGGCCACTAAATTTACAACTGGGGTGGGACCTGGTACCCCAGGGGGAACCATTTCATCAGCATGGTATCTTGACATTTTGAAATTGGGTATGTTTGGTCCACGCGAGCTATTTTATTTCATTCGTACCCTCTGTTCGTGGAACAGCGAGCATTCTCCTATCTCTCTCTCTCTCTCTCTCTCTCTCTCTCTCTCTCTCTCTCTCTCTCTCTCTCTCTCTCTCTCTCTCTCTCTCTCTCTCTCTCACTCTCTCTCTCTCTCTCTCTCTCTCTCTCTCTCTCTCTCTCTCTCTCTCTCTCTCTCTCTTTTTCTCTCTCTCTCTCTCTGTGTGTGTGCGTGTGTGTGTGTGTGTGTGTGTGTGTGTGTGTGTGTGTGTGTGTGTGTGTGTGTGTGTGTGTGTGTGCGTGTGTGTGTGTGTGGTAGATCAAATTCTTTTCTGATAGTGTGATAATCCCCATTTATTATTCAATTCTTTGATAACGATTCTCATCGAATTTTGAGATCGAATCCACCATGGAATGCACCACTAACTCGTGCACCACTAACTCGTGAAGCAAACCGTGGGGCCTCACAACAACCTGTGAAACAGTTAATCATAATCATGGATCTGTTAATCGATTGTATGAAACGAAAACATGAATCCACGAATCAAGTCCGTGAGTCAAATCCACGAATTGAAATCGCGAATTAATCTGTGAATCAAACAGCAAATTAAATCGCGAATCAAATCCGCGGATCAAACCGCGAACCCGCGACTCGATGCATCCTCACGAGGGGCCATTCAACACTTCTTCAACGGTCAAATCCGCGAATCAAATCCGTGAATCAAACAGCGAATCTAATCTTGAATCAAATCCGCGGATCAAAGCGCAACCCGCAACTCGATCCATCTTCACGAGGGACCATTCACCATTCCTTCAACTAACCGTTGAGCAAGAACCCAACGGTCAAATCCGCGAATAAAATCGCGAATGAAATCCGTGAATCAAATCGCGAATCAAATCCGCGGATCAAAGCGCAACCCGCAACTCGATCCATCCTCACGAGGGACCATTCACCATTTCTTCAACTAACCGTTGAGCGAGAGCTCAACGGTCAAATCTGCGAATAAAACCGCGAATCAAATCCGTGAATCAAACAGCGAATTAAATCCGCGGATCAAAGCGCAACCCGCAACTCGATCCATCCTCACGAGGGACCATTCACCATTTCTTCAACTAACCGTTGAGCAAGAGCCCAACGGTCAAATCTGCGAATAAAACCGCGAATCAAATCCGTGAATCAAACAGCGAATTAAATCGCGAATCAAATCCGCGGATCAAACCGCGACCCCGCGACTCGATGCATCCTCACGAAGGGCCATTCACCATTTCTTCAACTGAACGTTGGCCCAGAACCCGCATTACTTATCTACTTGTTTTTTTTTCTACCAATTTCATTGGTAGTTAGCTTCCGAACGGATCTAGAATCGATTCTGCCCAGAAAAAAATGTAGAAACTTTATGAATTACATTTCCTCAAGGGAAATGCCACTGGAATAAAGAAAATCAGTGAAATAAATTTATGAATTACTCTTCAATCAGTGTTGGAAGAAAATCCAAAATGGTTGAGTTCTGCTGGAATTTCCTACTTGATCCCATTTTCATCCCATTTGAAAGGGAAATAGAATAGAATAATGATTATTTATGCAGTGAGCTGTCCCATCGTATTCAACGAAAATAAAAAAAAATTAAATAAATTTATGAATTACTTTTCAATTAATCCTCAAGAAAAATCTAAATCGATTGAAATTTTGCTGAAATTTTGCACTCAACACCAATTCCCATCCTCTTTGAAGAGGGAACAAGTAGGCCATCGCTCCCATGCGGCTGGTGTTAAGGATTGGAAGAAATGCGTTACTATTATTATTCTATTATTATATTATGCTTCTCTTTTTTTTCTACCAATTCTATTGGTAGTCAGCTTCTGGATGGATCTACGATTCATTCTATTCATACATTGATTGTCTGTATCTCAGGAATTAATTGACATATCGACCTCAAATTTTACACAGAAGTTGAATCCGACAATATCAAGTACTAGTCAAAATTTCAGATCCTCACTCCAACTCCTAGTTGTATTATAGTACGTATGAGCAAGTTTCGAGAATGAAAATAGAAAAACAGCAATATCTCAAAAACTTTCAATGGGGGGGTATATATATTTTGATTGCGCTAGGTAGGAGTTATCGTGACAAATATTTTGAAAAAAAAAAAATCAAAACGATTCAACAGTTTTTGAGATATTGAAGAAAATAGTTTTACACAAAAAGTTGAATGTCTCCAAAACTAATGGTCCGATTGCGCCCATATTAAATAGCGACCATTGTTATCATAGGGCCTAAAATCATACCAAGTTTAAAGTTTTTATCTCCAATATTTCTCAAGTTATCACGCGTACAAGGATTTTAGCGAAGAAAATAGAAAAAGGGCCATAACTATGTAACTTCTCCATGGTCGGAGTGAATATTTTCATCGAAATCGATAGATATTTTTATGACGAATATTTAAAAAAAAAAAAATCGAT